>JAEANM010009692.1:0-16222 GCA_017656035.1 Myanophis thanlyinensis
TAGAATAGAATAGAATAGAATAGAATTCTTTATTGGCCAATTTATTGTGATTGGATACACAAGGAATTTATCTTCGGTGCATAGGCTCTCAGTGTACATAAAAGGAAAAGGTACATTCATCTAGAATCATAAGATAACAACGCTTAATGATAGTCATATGTCAAATGAGTTCTATGGATTCCATTGTTGAGTCTCTTGCTTCAGCTTGACCCCCATTTAGTCCATTTTGGCCACATAAGCAACACCGCTTCTCTCGTGCTGAACCCTCGTGTTTGAAGGGGGACAATCACTTCGGTGTTACTTCTGAACTGGCCATTTTCATCTGCGCAAGTCACCAGGGAGTAAGCATCACTTACAAACCCAACGGTTTCTCTTCCAGGGATCTGGCAGTGATGACACAGAGTTGCGTTACTCTTCCCAATATGAGGAACGCCTGGATCCATTCACCTCCTTCAGTCGAAAGGTAGGGATCTCTGGAGATCTTTCCAAAGGGGGAGGGACCTTTTTAGTAGGATGGACAGTGCAGAAATAACAATAGCAATAACAAAAAGCATTATATAGTAGCAAAAATTTCTCTTCACTCTTCTCAAATGGTTCTGCCCAGATTTAGTCAGAAATTGCCAAACATGGTTTCTAGTAGGCCTACATAAAAATGATAATTTTAAGCATTTTTTATGACATGGTACTTTATCTGAGCTGTTTCTTCAATGGGACTTGATGTCTTTGATAAAATAATTTTCATTGCCTTGACTTATAACCCTGTGAAAGAATGCAACAGCGTTCTCATTTTACCATGGGCAAACTGAGGCCATAGGATATGATCTATTGCCACTAAGTACAAAGAAGATTTAAAGTTTAAAAATGAAATGTTACCTAGATGGACATTTTAGACTGATATCCTGCATTTCACTGCAACCTAATGGGAATCTCTTTTAATTTAATTAATTAAAAGAAATAAAAGGAAATAAGTAGGGAATTGAACCAGCATCTTTTTGCATTTCAGCACCAAAGAGATTAAAACTGGAATTAATTCACTGGCTGGGGTTGTTTATTTTTCTGCTCCTCTCTTGGGAGAACCAGTGGTCTTATCTCTGCTGTGTGACTTTTCTATTTGCAGGAACGTCAGAGGAAATACCAAAGTCTCAGCCCATGGGATAAAGCCACCCTTAGCCTGGTAAATCCAACTGCTGAAATCTACAGTACTTGCTGCAATTAGTCAATCTTCACAATGGGACCTTGCTTGGAACAGTGCATGTATTACAACATCATCTTTAGCTTTCCTTAGGAAGAATTCAATGGTCGAAAATGCCAAATCTATTCAGAACTATCTAGTAGAATGCAGTTAAACAGCAATGATAATTTGCCATTGTGTGTACTCCCAGTTCAATCTTTTTCCATAGGAAAAGCTTTCTCTACCTGGTGATTGGGTTAATCCTGTCTCCAGCCTCTCCCTCCATACCTTTGGAAAGAGGGCAGCCAACAAGACCTGACCACTTTACTCCCACCTATGGATGCATATTATAAGGGCATCCCCTAATGGCTGCAGGCAACCAAGTAGTAGGGCAGTTCCACCCCACCCCCATCCCCCCTAGCTTAATTTTTATCCGTGCACCCTGAGGTGGGCACAGTCTTAATTAGGTCTTATTTAGGGGGTAGGGCTTATATTGGGCACACGTGTAAAAAATCAAGCTAGGACTTACTTTCTGAGCAGGTTGCATTTTCGGGAAAATACGGTACTTCCAAAACATCTGTTTGACGGTGTTAAAGGGATCATCGTAAGATTTAAGCTTTCTAAGTAAAACTGCCTTTTGCAATTGACGGATAGTGATTTTGTCAAAGCCCAGGTGTTCAAGTGGTGATCCAGATGCTGTTGTTGTTATGAAGTATTTTAGCTTTCATATTTCCGTACATGTCAAAAGGGTTAGAGGATGATTTTTTTCCCCAATAGCTGGCAGTCAAGATTCAGGACCTCTCTTCATTAGCAAACTTGGAAGAAATCCCAGGTTTAGGAAATTAATCATAATTTGATAGGGAACTACTTCAGGAGTTGTGTTTCCCCCCCCCCCCCAAGGTCTTAAACATTCATAACCCTAAACTCTCCTGCCATGTTTGTTATTGTCCCTGCAGGGAAGACTTGTCCTTTCCAACAAGATGGCTCGTACTATTGCTTTCTTCTACACACTCTTTTTGCATTGCCTTGTTTTTCTGGTAAGTGTGTCCCCCTCCTTAAGTGATCAGTTTTGATACACATAATACACATGTTAATCATGCTTTTTTTGTGGTACAGGTAGTCCTTGACTTACGACTGTAATAGAGCTTGGCAATGATGATCCTAAGGTCTTGACAGTTGTAAAATGGGTCTTCATGTGACCAGACCTAATTTTATGACCTTCCTTTTTTTTTTTCAGCAGTTATTAAGCAAATAAATTACTTTGACTATGGTTTTTTTTTTTCAGAGATCAGAATTGTATGATGGTTTCCAGAAAAAAAGTTGTACATCGTAGTCTTGTGACCACAGATATTGCAAACAGCCATAAATGTAGGCTGTTTGTCAAGTGCCTAAAATGCAATCCTATGAGCTCAGAAGTACCATATTTTTTGGACTATAAGAAGCACCAGCGTATAAGACGCACCTAGATTTTGGAAGAGGAAAACAAGAAAAAAAAGTTTTTGGCCTCCGCACGTCTTGTTTTCCCTCTCCCCAGCCCCCAGAGGCATTTTGCAGCCCTTCAGAAGCCTCCATGCAGCTTGTTTTCAACAAAAAAATGGCCCATTTTTTACTGAAAATGAGCTGCACGGAGCCTTCTGGAGGCCTGCAAAATGCCTTTGGGGGCTGGGCAGAGATAATACAAGACACGTGGCGGGGGGTGGGAGGCCAAAAATGGGACACATGGGTGGGGGCTTGGGAGGCCAAAACGGCTGTATTCAGTGTATAAGACGCACTACAATTTTCACCCACTTTTTTGGGCGGGGAAGTATGTCTTATACATCAAAAAATATGGTAACTTCAGAACTGAGCTGAATGGTTACCTAAGTAAGTGGTTGTAAGTTGAGGATTACCTGTAGTGGCGACCATCACTACAGCTGATGCTGCTCCTGCTGCTAAGGGCACCATATTTAACAATAGGAAAGGAGCTAATGCTGCCCTTTACTTAAGGGAAATACCTGGTCCTTGAAACCAGTATAACTGAACAGCAATAACTTTAAGATCTGTGGATTTCAACTCCCAGGATTCGTCAGGCAACAGGTTGGGTTGGGGCCATCTAGATTTTTGTTCCACCCACCCAAAGAAGGTTTGTCTGCTGGCATTATTGATGGAGGGAATTGGGAGCTTGCCTGTTTGGTCAGATCTGGAAAAGGAAGCAGCGTTATAGGAATCAGACAGTTCTGCAAATCACCTGGCCCTAGCCCACAAAGGACTGTATTGTTTGTTCAGTGTTTTTCAACTTTGGCAACTTTAAGATTGTGGGTTTCAACTTCCAGAATTCCCCAGCCAGAGTGCTAGCTGCCAAATTCTGGGGGTTGAAGCCCATACATCTTTAAATTGCTGAGGTTGAAAAATGCTGCTGTAAAACTCCCAGGCTTTATATTTGCACAGTATCAATCCCTGCAATTGCCAGAACTTGCCAAATTGGTAACTTGATGAAAAAAATCAGACACTGTCTGTCCCAAGTTGTTCTATTTCAGGCTGTTTAACAAAATACAGTTGTCTCCACCAGCTTCCCTTGAGTTCTCTTCTCCACTTCCAACTGCAGACACAAGAAGCATTATTTCATTTGTTTTTAGAAGTACAGTATATTTGTTTTGCAACAGCTTTTGTCTTGGAAGAGGAGGACTACCTCATTTCAGAGACTGCATACCACACACAGCCGTTTCTGGTCATGCCTGATTTAGTGATGACTTTTTCTCTAGTGTGGGATTCGCAGCAGGTCCTGTTCTCAACCAAATAAGGATTAACCTAATCCTAAAAATGAGGAAACTAACACTATAACCAGAAAATAATTGCAGATATTAAGATCTTCTTCATCCCCAATTGTTGCCCGTACTGAATGGGGATCATCCCAAATAGTTGGGGTGGAGTAGGCTGGGACTACCTGATCTGCAAAAAGTATAAGTCACACATAGAGCAGGTTAAAGAGAAAACTATCTTTACTTTTCCTAGCCTAGCTCTTCTCCCTACCATAAAAACAACTTGTTAAACTCAAGAAATTAAGATTTCTTCTTTTAAAAAATGCAAGGTTAACAATATGTGTTATATACAAGTAGTCCTCGACTTATGAGCACAAATGAGCCCAAAATTTCTGTTGCTAAGTGAGGCAGTTATTAAGTGAGTTTTGCCCCATTTTACAACCTTTCCATATATTAATCTATTTCAGGGTAAAGTCTGAGCAAATCCTTTCAAAAGGATTGAGGTAACTTGGTTACTAGATAAAAGAAATATTAATATGATTGTTTCTTTGTCCAGAACCTCCTACGTACAAAACCAAAAATAATAGCTAGATCTGTAAATCATTATAGGCTAAATATAGTTGAAGAATAGCTGTGAAGATATATGTTTTAAAATATCAGGGTGTTTTTTGAGCAGGTCTTCAAAACCACTTATAACATTTAAATGGTGACATTATTCATAAGAAAAAAAAACCTAGGATTTACACTTTCCTTATCCTCTCCTGAAAAGTATTCTCACTGCTTTAATATCACCCTAGCTCTCAGAAATCCTGAGAGACAGAAAGATGGAGAGAGAGAGAGAGAGTTTAGGCCTAAAGATGGGGCCTACTCTCAATCCTAGAAGGTAATCCCACCCTTCTCCCTGTTTTGCAGTCCAGAAAAGGCTGGTTATGCTGAGCTTCCCTCCAAGATAGAAACATTCCTTGAGGCTAAATAACAGGAACCAGGCTGTTCAGTGAAAACGACTGAACGGTTGAACAGATCACTTCCCATGCGCAGGTGGGCAGCTGGCCAGCTTCACAGTTCAGTTCAAAGAGCTGGCTCTCTACCACTTGCTTTGGACCAAGCGATCTTCAGCCACGTGGTGGATGTCCCTGAGTATTACAGTTTTCTTAAATGATCCAGACAGTTTTATGGGCCAGAGCCCAAAGCGTAAAAGGATCATGAAACCTTAGCAGAATAACAAAATAACAGAGTTGGGAGGAACCTTGGAGGCCTTCTAATCTAACCCTCTGCTGAAGCAGGAAACCCTACACCATTTCAGACAAATGGTTGTCCAATCTCTTCTTAAAACTTCCAGGACCAGAGCACCCTGAAGGCAAGCTGTTCCACTGGTTTGTTTGGCTTTTTTTACTTTTATTTTTTTAAATTGTTGGTTGTTCTGACTGTTAGGAAATTTCTCCTTAGTTCTAGGTAGGTTCTCTCCTTGATTAATTTCCATCCATTTAAATTAGAACCCATCAGAAGACCCAGTAAGACCGCCACAAACCTGCCAGTAATCACAAAACAATTAATGGACTGTCTTTGGTTCTCCAGGTTCTCTACAAGATAGCATGGAGCGAAAGCGTGGGAAGAGACTGTTCTGCCTATTGTGCAAAAAAGTAGGTGCCAGAAGGATCAACCCAGGCAAACTGGAACTTGCACGTAGCATCCCTTTTTAAAGGATGTTGCTTTGGCCAAAGCTGCCTTCTCTTTTGAAAAAGGGGGCACAGCATTTTACCTGGGCACTTTGCAAGGAGCATCTGCCCCAATCGCTTTTCTGTACTCCCTACAATCTTGCACCTCCCTGAGTCGGCCAAAGGGACAGGCTGCTCCTTCATCTCCAAGGGGCTCCAGGTCGACTCAGCCATCCATCCTCCCGAAGTCAATAAAATGAGGACCTAAATTGTTGTGGCCAATATGCTGATGCTGTAAACAGCTTAGAGACGGGCTGTAAAGCACTATGAGGCGGTATATAAGTCTTAAGTGCTGTTTCTATTGCTATTTTCCTACCCAGCCTTGACCCATGAACATGCACCCAAAGATAAAGATGCTTCATTTATTTATTTTTATGTTTCCTCATTTTTGGCATGCAGCCTAAATATCAAAAACTAAGACTGCTTTATCCTTGGGTTCTGCTTTGGATCTATAGGAGCTCAGGGTGCAAGAAGAGGTCATGAGACCCACCTCCTGGGAGCAACCCTAAACCAATTCAGCATCATGTTTACTGTCTTCTCCCCGGGTTACTTAGTTGGGTGAATTCATTCCCTTTGTTCTAGGGTGACCATATTTGATAGCCAAAAAAGAGGGCGGGGGGGGCGGCATCGGGGGGCGGGGGGCATCGGCAGCGGCAGGGGGGGCAGGGCGGCATCAGGGGCGCGGGGGGGCGGGGGCTTCCCTTCGTCGGAAATCGACTGCAAATCCAGACTCGGCTGAGAAGCAAGAAGCTTGTTCCGGGACCTCTTGCTGGAGCCTCTCGCTTTTCTCCATTTGCCCGGACATGACATCGCCACTTTTACATCCAGTCCGGGGCGTCTGGGTAAATTTATAAAATTTATAAAACCCGCCCGGACGCCCCGGACTGGACGTAAAAAGAGGGCATGTCCGGGCAAAAGAAGACGGTTGGTCACCCTACTTTGTTCCATGAAAACATGCTGTAAATTATAGTGACAGGATGTAAAAAAAAATGTACTGATGCAAACTTTAACCTGTTTGTTACAGGTACGCTGACCACCTGCACAAGTTCCATGAGAATGGAGACAATGGGAACATCTGGAAGTGAAGGTGGAGCCACACATGAGTGGACTAAGCCTACCCCAGAGCTGCCCTGCTTTCACCCTCGTCTTTCTCTTCTTCTTCCCCTACAAAAATGTTGATGGATCCAAAATGATTGAATAACTAGAACTAAATACTTTGCACCCCATGTTTGCCCCCTCCCTTCAAGTATTCTTCCAAGCAAGTACCACCAACATTTGAGAGAAAATTGCTCATTTCAGTAGTCACAGATTTTGTCCTCTAGGCCAGAGTTTGTCAGCCTTGGCAACTTTAAGATCTTTGGACTTCAACTCCCAGAATTCCTCAGCCAGCTGGGTGGGGAATTCTGGGAGTTGAAGTCCACAGATCTTAAAGTTGCCAAGGCTGAGAAACACTGACCTGGGCAAAATAGCATTAAATATCTGGCTAATTGAACACATATATATGAATGAAAAAAAATATAAACACACACAATTTTCAGAAATGTTGCCCCCATATTCCCTGCTGTGCTCTAGCAATGGGGTGGATAGTGATAATTGGCCGATAAAGTTGCCCACCCATAATTTAGAGAAAGGGAAGGTCCTTGAATTTCATTCAGTGGTCTCTTATCTGCAACACACAGATTCACACATCCTCGGAGTTTTTTTAGTTCTGCCTTGGAGACACATTTGTTTCACACCACAATCAAAACTCTGAACATTCCAGCTTGCGCACATGAACAGCTGCAGGCACTCCTTGGGGAAATTGGTGTTGAGATAGCCTGGGAGACTTCTTATATTTACTTGTGAGTGTGACCAATTGGTGTAAAACCCAGGGGGTTGGAGTTTGGCTTGTCTCAAATGGGGAAGTTGAATTATCTCCTAAAACTTATCCATCAGGGCATTTTTCTAAGATCCTCAAAAGAATCAAATATCCTGCAAAGTCATTGATTTAACTTGATTTCTAATTCTTTAAGTTGGTGTTTCTCAACCTTGGCAGCTTTAAGACAAGTGGACTTTAACTCCCAGAGTTCCGGAAATTGAAGCCCACTCGTCTTGAAGTTGCCAAGGTTGAGAAACACTGCTTTAAATCATTATTTCAAAGATAGGAACAAATTGTATCTGTGAGTATTCTTTCAATTTCTCTTCTCCCTGATCTGCCCAGTTGACAGAACAGGTTTTTATTTCTAAAATCCCATCCCTGCAACGCCCAAATAGGTCGTGGTTCGCATGACTTCTCTGAACCAGGCAAGCTTCTAGAATAACCTGCTTTGTGCTTATTGTGCAAATCATCCTACCTGGCTTTTAAAAATATATATTATTCAGCAAGGAAATCTTGTAATCATCCAGAGATAGGAAAGAAATTGTGTGTGCGCACGGCTCCAGGGATATGTCATAAAAAGTCAAGACAGCATGATCAAACCCCTTTAGAAAGACCCAGGACTTTGATCGTGAGGCCACAGCCTCCATCTTGGCTTATTTGACCCACTGTGGATGCCTCATAAAAAGCTCTTTTTTTCCTCTTCTCATGATGGCAGGGCAGATCAGAAAACACAGAGCCACTGTTGTTTGTATATTAAGTTTCTTCAACAGATTTCAGAGCTTTCTCCCAGGCTTGACCTCCGGTGTAAAATTCTGCCATTCTGAAATAAATACCCTTACCAGGATAGCATTGCTAAATAAAGAAATCCCTTCTAAAGAAAGAAGCCACTATCTGCTAACAGTGGAGACACTTTCTGTTTAGCCAGAAAAGAAAATGCACTCCAGAAAAGTGTACAACCTTCGTGTCAATTCTTTGTTAATTCTGTTGTGATTTATAGATCCCCGCATTGTGAACAACTGGGGAAGCCCCAGCCAGCCTCTTTGGCCAGTTTGGGGACTGAATAATGCAGCCATTAATCACACACAGAAAAAGGAAGGGGCTAAGCCGGGTGACTCCACCGCACGCTACTGGCGGCGTCTGTAAAACAACAACTCGTTTTGGTTAAGGCTCCAGCTGAAATGGAAAAACAAACATTGAGAAAAGACGGCTTATCGGCTTTGGAAGTGGCACAGTAAATATTCTTCCTTTTGCGTGGAGGCAGGAAATTTCTGTTGCAGAATGCTTTTCCTCTTCCTTACTCAGTAGGGTGGAGCAATGTAGCAATGCACTGGGCAGAATTAAGAGACGGGTCGTGTCCTGGGAAGGTATGCAGAAAGATGCCGTCTTCTTCCAGATGTACCAACTGTTTAGTCTTCTAAAAAATCCAGGGACATTTGAATGTCCATAGTTAGCATTTAATAATTTTGCAATCGAGGGTGGGTGGGTGGGAAGGGGTGGGTTAGTGCTGATTGGAAAAGACTCTTGATTTTTCTCTTCTCTTCCAACAACAAATAAATTGCTTCGCCTGCATTTAATGCAATGTGATTGATTTTTCTTTTCTCCAAAGCAAATCTCTTTCCAGTCCCCAAAAGAAAAAGAAAAAACCCTGAAAGAAAAATGGGATTTATTTATTTTTTGGGCCTGTGGTTTGTAATATCTGAATCATTTATGAATGCCAGGCAATGGGTTGATAGGTAAGCCTGTGGCTGGAGCAGTTAGATTTTTTTAGCCCCACATTAGATTCAAATGGGCAGTACAAATCCAGCCACATTTCTGTCAAGAGTTGAAACAAAACATTCGCAGGGCTGTTTTTAGCCAACCTGGCATAATTTTCCATTTTTCCCCTCCAATAAGTGATGCCTCTGGAAGGACGTTTCTAAATCTTCAACTCCCAGAATTTCTTCCCTGCCTGATTGGGAGTTGAAGGCCATCCAGCTTAAAGTGGCTAAAGCTTAAAAACACCACTCCGGAAGATAGCAGGAATGAGAGGCTGACATTTTGATCTCTTTAGTGCCATCAAAAGCCTTGCAGCTCGGATTTGTATCTCGTTCCATTCATATATTTAGGTAGATATTATTTGCCACTGGGGAAATCACTTTGAAGCAAAAGAAAATGCTTCTTCATGGCCATAGAAAAAGAGAGATAAAGGATGGGTTATAACACTGACTCAGCATTGCTTAAGCTTGCAGATGACACGGTAATATGTCCTGCTTGGCCCGTCTTAATCTTTCAGCAGCTTTTAATACCTCCAGTTATGATGGTCCTTCTGGGCTAGGACCAGACAATGCAGACAACGGATTTGCTTGGCAACTGCTGCAAAAAGGGGGTCAAAAAATCAGACGTCGTCACATGGCAATTCATTTAATGACCAGCACAACTTACCATTATAATTCCATACTCAATTATGGTAATAGGTCAAGGACTATTTCTAGTCTGGTTTTATGTTTTGTTTGTTTGAATTTCACATATTAGGAAGGAGCAATGTAGGTTGGGTGAGAATGAGAAAACCAGACAGATATCCATTTAAGTGTTAAATGAGCAGCGCTCCAACTTGCAGCCTGTTTTGCCACAGTTGTTAAGCGAATCACTGCTCTTGTCAGGTGAACCTTGCAATTATTGAATCTGGCTTCCCCCATTGACTCATTGGAAGCTGGCTGGGAAGGCTACAAAGGAAGATCCCATGACCCTGGGCCAAATACATGCCAGTTGCCTAGTGCCCGGATTTTGATCACGTGACCTTCACGATGCTCCAACTGTCGTAAGTGTGAAAACTGGTCACTTTTTTCCAGATCATTGTAACTTCGAATGGTCACTCAGTGACCAGTTGTAAGTTGAGAAATACTCACGCTATGAGGATGCCAAGCCCTACTTCCATTCCCTGGTGCCTTACTACTCCTGCAGAATCAAAACTTTTGGCCAGCCTCCAAAATAAACTTTTTTTAAAAAAAATGACGGGATTTTCTGTGGCTCTTCCCCTTGCAAGCCAAAAGTTAGTGCAGTTTGGAAGAGCCGCTCAAAATGAAATTGCGTCTTTCAGCAGCTACGCTGACGCAAAACAGTCACGGGACTGGAGCCGATCTCTGCAGGACTGGAAACTTGATGATGCCAAGAGCAGAAGGGAGCTATTGATTGCCAGGGAAGATCTTCCTCTTAACTGAAACATCTTATCCTCCCATTTCCTCTTTCTGCATAACCTTTCAACAAGTGTCTCAGCCATTAGATGGCCATCGGAAATAAGCGTCTGGGCTGTGGCTTTCTGTTTTATTAACTTCTTATTATATTTATTGTGTTTATATCCTGGGGTGGTTGTTTTTTTCCTGTCTTGAGAGCGCAAGGCAGCTTCTAGGGAGGAAGAGTCTCCCCTAATTTAATCCTCCCAATAATGACCCTGTAGATAAGATAGGCTAGCCTAAAGTCACCTTGTGAGCTCCAAATCTATATGGGGACTTGAACTCCGCTAGCCTGATCCAGGTTCCCTTGGAGGTCCTGTAGACCAGTGGTTCTTAACCTTTTTGAACGAATCACCCCCTTGAGCCAATGAGGAAGTTGTCATTGCCTCCCTCCCCCAACGTAACCTCTCAACCACAACATTACAGCTGATGTCACAAGGGACAACCACTCAGCTTGCAATGTTTTGAAAGAAGCTCCCCCCTCCATCACTGCCCATTCTGACCAATGGCGCACCATTGTATGGGTAGAGGCTGCTGTGCAACGTGCATCAAGATAAGCGATGCGTATTCACATATGTACGGCATTCTGTACTGAAGTCAGCTGGAGGAGCATTTGAAAACACAATTCAATCCACTAATAGCGAGCGATCTGATGTTTTTGTATGACAGATATACAATGATTCACTGCATGAAAAAGTCTGAAAAGTGTCCCCAAAACTTCTCGCTCCATCGCCCCCTTTTCGTTCCTTCACCCCTGTGTCACCTCCTTTTGTTCAATCACCCCACTGAAAAACAAAATGGCCCCCTGGGGACCACTATCGCCCAGGTTAAGAACCACTGATCCAGTCCAACCCGTTAATCGAGCAGGAGATCCCTATACAGAGGTGAAATTCAGCAAGTTCTAGCAGGTTCTCTAGAACTGGTAGTAAATTTTCTAAGCAGTTCGGAGAACCGCTTGTTACAAGAATTCTCCTTTTGTTTTTGTTTTTTCCACTTTACAGGGTTAATCCTGTAAGGAAGGCAGGAAAGAAACATCCTGGTGTTGTTTCCAGCCTAATCTTTATTGACCTGCTTACAGAAACTGCCCACCCAGTCACATGATCCCCCCCCAGCCACGCCCACCAAGCCACACCCACAGAACTGGTAGTAAAAAGAATTGAATTCCACCACTGTCCCTATACCAGGGGTCTTCAACCTTGGCAGCTTTAAGACTTTTGGACTTCAACTCCCAGAATTCTGGGCGTTGGAAGTTGCCAAGGTTGGAGACCGCTGCCTGCCCTCTACCATTCTGGACAAATGACTGTCCCATCATTTCTTAAACACCTTCAGTGATTTTAAGCTGCCCCCCAAACTGCTACAAGGCTTTGGAGAAAAATGAAATGCCCTTTAGCAAACTGGACTTTCTGATAGTGGCCAGCTAGAGTGAACTGAATGGCATACATAAATTTTGCTACTATAAAATGAATTTTACAAAGCTGACCTCTGCCACACAGTAGTAATTCATTTCTGTGGCTTTTCTCCAACAGCTGGAAGCTAAATTCCAACTGCTCAAAATTATCCAGCAACTATTTTATTGTAGATCTGCTCAGTACTGTAAAAGCCAGCCTTTCTAGGATTTTTTTTTTTTTTAATCCTATTTTGTAAGTCTGGTATTGTAATCTTGATGATTCTTACTGGAAGCTGGTTTTAATTGTGGTTTTCCATGCCTGTAATTTTTTTTCTGAGCATTTTTTTAAACAGCAATATATAGGTGATATTCTATTATTCAAGCTAAGAAGGAATTAATAAAATTAATGTGCTGGTTAATTAGTCTGTATCTGAGAACTTATGGAGGCCTATCTTGCCTCTCAAATTGGACACAGACTAAGCAAAGAACAAGTGAGGTACATAGAAAAGATGGGTCAAAGTATTTCTTTCCTTTCCAATACTGCTTTTATTGCTGACACCCTCTTCTTTTCTTCCTCTCTCTTTTTCTCTCTGTCTTATTTCATTCTCTCAATTCCTCCCACTCCCATCTGTCACCCAAAGTGGGATTGCATATAATAAAATATACAGGTAGTCCCTGACTTACATTCATTTAGCATCTGTTGAAAGTTGCAGCAGCACTGAAAAAAAGGTGACTTATGACCAATCCTTACAGGACTGTCATAAGTCCGCTCACAACTGTGGACCATCTTCACAATCCCACGATCAAAGTTTGGGCACTCGGGAACCAGCATGTATTTACGATGGTTGCCAAGCATTCCCGGGGGTCATCGGATCGCCAGCTGGCTTCTGACAAGTAAAGTCACTGAGTGAAGCCAGATTTGCTTAAGAGCCACACAATTCACTTAACCGCTGAAGCGACTCGCTTAACAACTGTGGCAAAAAAAAAAAAAGTTATGAAATCAGATGTGACGCACTCCACCACCACCTTGGTTAGCAATGGGAAGTCTGATCCCAATTGTGGTCGAACGTCAAGGACCGGCTATAGAGATTTTGCAACATCGTCAACAAGTGAATGACTAAAGAAGAGCAAGTCCAAGAAAAGGACTATCATTCAAAAGCGGAAACTCTACTCTAGAGCAGACTAAAACAAAACAAAACAAAATGACACAGGAGAGCAGAAAAGGTGGATCAACCATATTCTCATCATTAGCTCACATATGATTTTATTCTTCCGAATGATCAACTGGTCAGAATTTGGGGAAAATCCAACATGCTGTGTCCACAATCTATTTGGAGAAGTTACAACTGCAACATCTGCAGTAATTAGGAGTTTAGCTGACAGTTCAGTGTTGGAAACCAAATCTGGGATCCTATCAACATCAAAGGAAGTCAGCTGTCTCTTTGCAGGAGCTTTTTTTTGTAATCTTCAGGAAGTGGCTAGTTGTAAGATAAACATGAAAGCTAATTTTAGTCCTCCTTCTGGTCCCCCACGGTCTGATGCCATGCACAAAACCTTCCACTGTTTTCAGAAGCAACATTTTTATGCCAGCCAGGAAATTAGATGGACACCATCTCTAAAAGATAATTGAAGAGGAGAGGAAACCATGCAAATCATATCATTTGCAACTTCTAGCATCTCCTACAGTCTAGTAGTGCTTATGAAATTTCCGTATATTTACCTGAACCCCAAATTATGTAGACCAGGTTTTTTTTCCCAATCTAGTGTTGGTCTTCATCCTCAGAATATCCAGCCATCCTATATAAGACTGGGAGCCCATCTCCAGATTATCTGACAAAATGCTTTTTTTGCATCCTTGGTATTATAGTTGATTTTTTATTACATAGGGTCCCATCTAAAACGTTCACCATATTAAGCAAATCCTCTGACTCCAAATACAACCTCATCTGGAACCAGCATTTTAGGTAGACCCCTGAAACAGGAACTCCTATTCCCTAAGTACACATTACAATCCTGGAACCTATACTGCAAATAGCATAATCTTATTGTAATATCTCCTGCTGACTGTGATGAATCAGCAGAACTGGAGGTTCCTTAGATCTATTTGTGTGACAGAGCCAGATTTATGAATACTCCAGCCCTCACTATTTATCTCCTGCTACTGGAGCCTTCTATGGCTCTGTGATGGATCCAGAAACCATACTATACTTGTTAGACCAGTGTTTCTCAACCTTGCCAACTTTAAGATGCATGGATTTCAACTTCCAGCCCACACATCTTAAAACTGCCAAGGTTAAGGAAAACTGTGTTAGGTTAATTTCCTAGTCAGCTACTGTATGTCATCTAATCATGTTTACATCACATTCTATTTGAATCTACAGTCGAAGCTGATATTCCAATGACTCCAGTTTTTGCTGGGAGAATCAGCAAGATATTGGCTGGTCAGTCTGGATGTTCCTTCTTGGAAGCTACATTCACACATGCTCACTGTTGTGAACCTGCTTTGTCTTCAGAAGGATACAAAGAATAAAGATATGAGCATGCTGGGCAGTCCCAAGGAAACTCCAGGAAGGACAAATAAAAAATTTAAGTTCTGATAAGTTTAGCTAGTAGGGTTGTTATGCTTTAGTTAGGTGTTTTGTCTTAGGTAGATTTAAACTGCAACTAGTATTTCTAACTTTTTGATAAATGTATTGATTGGGAATTTGGAGCTAACTTTCCATTTTTACTAAGCAAAAATAGCAATAGCAATTAGATTTATATACCGCTTCACAGTGCTTTACAGCCCTCTCTAAGCGGTTTACAGAGTCAGTATATTTCCCCCAACAATCTGGGTCCTTATTTTACCTATCTTGGAAGGATGGAAGACGAGTCAACCTTGAGATTCGAATGGCCAAACTGCTGGCAGCCGGCAATCAGCAGATGTAGCATTCTAACCACTGTGTCACCGAGGCTCTTCAAATGATCTTTTTTTAGTGATCTTATTCCTGTGTAGGTGATTATGATATTTGTGGTTATATAATCCTTAAGAACAGGAAAACACAACTCTGAAAAAGTGAATTGTGCTTCTCAAAGGATGGAACTTGAATCCCTGGACTCTCCTGTGTTCGGCTGGAGGTTTAGTAGTAATTCTGTCTTCTAATAAAACTCCAAAATGAAGAGCCAAGAAACCATATAAAATAAATTGCCGGTGCAAAGACAGGAATTCTAGTAAAACCAGCAGAATTAAAGCACACAAACATTAGTCTTAAAAACAAAGGACAGTCAGCGCTGGCAAAAGACCAAAATGAACTCTGTAAATAAATAAATAATTTTACTTCCCGTCTTCCATTTCAAGAAATTGTCATAGCAATTAAAACTATAAAACTGATGGAGAGTCCTGATGCTGAAGGTTTCCTAATGGTTTGCTACAAAACATCTATTGCTTGTCTCCTATTTTACTTGAAGATTACAATGAAGCTGTTTGAAATCACGCCCTGCCTTTTTATTTTTATCTAGGCAGTCCATGCCCCACTAGGTCAGCATTTCAGAGATATTTCCTTAACCTGAACAGAGAAACAGAATGATCATGGGTGGGCAAGAAAGCAATGGGACTTCCGGCTTTCTGCTGGTTTCCCCATTGAGTTTCTTTAGGGGAAGTTGGCATGGAGCATCAGAAATCTTCCTTCCTTCCTGCCTTCCTTCCTTCCGTCCTCCTTCCCGTCCCTTCCCTTCCCTTCCCTTCCCTTCCTTTCCTCATGTTGAATTATAGTGTACCCATTCTCAATTCTATGCCATCTTCTAAATGTGAATAAATTCATCTTGCTGATTGGGGCTTTGACATTAAATGTCAATGTAATGATGGATTTACTCTCGCATAATCGCAGAACGGTTCCATCTATTCCTCATTGGAAGGACTTCGTAGTTATCAGAGGACGTCATTGGAAGAGATAGTTGTATAAGTAGTCCTCAAGTTATAACCACAATTATAGTTGCAAGTCATGACAGTTGTAAAGCGAGTCATTCTGTGACTGGGCCTGATTTTGTCAATTGTGAAGCAAACATAATTTTTAACGCAGCAGCTGTTAAGCAATAGTCAAATAAGACACATTCCCACCTAAGCAGGGGGTTGGACTTCCAACTCTTCTCTTCTCTTCTCTTCTCT
>JAEANM010009693.1:0-16222 GCA_017656035.1 Myanophis thanlyinensis
TAAACCAAACCATAACAAACCCAGGACTATAATAATTCCTAATCTACCTCTTAAATAATCTACCTCTCTTAACCACTTCATAATCTATTCTTCCTCCCTGTCCATACTACCCCCTTGCCTACTACCTGCCTAGTGGTCGAAAACACATTTCACTGCAATTCGTACTATGTATGTATATGTATGTGATGAATAAAATTTGATTTGATTTGATTTGATTTGATTGATGCTTGAAACAGATTTCCCTCTGTCACAGAGATCCCTGGATTCTCCCCTTAGATAATCACCTGAAGATTCCTGTTGTTTTGGCCTCCGGTACTCCCAGAGAGACTTCTGGAGCTTTATCAGCTCTTCCATCCAAGAATAAAGTTGAGGAAACTGAAGTTCTTGAACAGTCCTTCAAAACATGGAGGTGAGGGGTTGCTGTGACTTGCCCTTGCAAATTTGGACTGGAAATGTGGTTAGAATTTTGTAACTGATTACCACTTTGTTAGAACTGGTTCCCAGAAAACACAGCACCTTATTTTGGTGTTGTGAAATAGTATGTGACATAAGCTGTTTCAGAAGAGAATAAAATAATGATTTAGCTGAATCTACATCACTAGGTTCCATAGCACAGGAAAAATGTGGATCTTAGTTTTTGTCTTCCAAGCCTTCATTCAGAATACTGAACAAAAGAGGTTCTTTCCAGATTTCATTAAACCCAAGATGGAAATATTAAAATAACTGGGATAATAGATATAAGAATACTTTGTTGACAGATTTAAGAATAGTTTTAATCCCACAGATTTTAATGTGTATATTCAAACTAAATCTAAACACAATAATATTTATTTTCTTTTTAATCAGGTGTACTTAAAGGGCCAAATAGTTAAAGCAAGTAAAATAAAATGTCATGACTGGTACATCTTCTTTGCTTTGGCTTATTCTGTGATCAATGAAATCTTATTCTACTAAACAAAATGGTTGATTAATAAGTAAAATGTGCATCCATGTAAATTTTTGAAACCATAAGTTCCTTTTCTTAAAAAAAAAAAAAAGAGGATATTATATGTATGATTACAACATTTTCTTCTTAGATGCATCCATCCTCCTTACAGAGGCTTGGCCCTAATAATCCTTGGACTGTACTTTTTTGAGAACTGATATTGTTTTAGTTATCAAATGGGTTTAATCAATTAAACAATCCAATTGCATAAATGTAGCAATCTTTTTGTTACTATCTCTACTGCTTTCCAGCCTTGTTTTCTAGAGAAGAGAATGAATCCTCAATCTATTTAAAAATTAGGAATCTGGTAACTGTTTCCCAAGTAACAAATTTAATTAATTAATTAATTTCATGAGCTGCAGTTCACAAAGCCTTTTAATAAATCTAGTTGGGTAGAAAAGATTCCTGACTTTTTGTCACTATGGACACCGTCCTTCAATAATAGAAATCTTTAAGAATATAAAGTTCAAGGGAAATATCAGACAGATGCCTAGTGCAGTAAACTTTTTCCTTTCCTTTCCTTTCCTTTTTTGCATTTTTTTTGCCTTTCTTTTAGAATAACACATCAACCTTTAATTAAAGAATAACTGCACTTTATCACAATTGCGTTAACAAGTACACAGTTTGTTAACTGCTGGTCAAAAAATCACAATGAACTTTTGATCAACTGGTCCAGTTGAGATCAGTAACTTCAACTGCAGCCCCAGGAAGACAGGTATCTCTCCTCTGATGAGCTTCAAGTTCAGAAACTGTTGGACAGCTGTTTGTGTCCAAAACAGTTTTGAAAATACAAGGGTCTCTCGGAACTGTTTCACAAACCATGGCAGAAGGAGAGGTATTTCAGTGCTTCTGTTGGAGAAGAAATATGACTTATATTAGCACTCTTCTGTTTGCTTCTCCAGAATTTTGTTCATCAGTGGTTGAACTTCTTTCTACCCAGCCCCACTTCCTCCTCCATTCCAATTCACTTGGTTTCCAGCACACTTTGGCAAGTGGTGCTTTTGTGGGAATGGGAATGAGAGGAAAGGAAAGGAGATATGATTTCCTTATGTTTCGATTAACAGCAAACTTTCTCAGTAGCCCCTGGTCTAGGGAGAACTAATCTGGTCACACTTTGACTTATCCCGCCCTGCATTCCACTTCTGCAGAGTGCCTATTTGCAGTTCTCCTCTGAGCCCCATCCTGGAGTTCAGCTTTCGGGGCAAAGCCCAGAATAGATCCAACGCTGTGTGTCGAAATGCCAGATCCTCCTACACCTCTGGGCTCCGCTTGATTCCTTCTGCGTGGAGGAACCGCTTGGCAAACAGAGCCCCCCTCCCTTCCCCCCCCCCGACTCCGCCGCCGCCGCACTCTCTACAGTGGCGCGCATGGGGGAGCCTCTGCCTGCCCCACTCCGCCTCCGCCTTCTAGGGCATTGCCCGACGGCGGGAGAGAGGGGAATCCCGGTGCCTCCTCTCCCGTGTAGAGTTCGGTAAAGGACCCATTCCTGAACGTCTCGGATCGCCCGCCAGCCAGCTGCGGCTTCTTCTCCACGGCCCAGGAACTTCTCCAAAGTGAGTGGGTTTCCGTTCTCACGCGAGACCCTTCCTCCTTTCCCTCTTGGAGGTCTCCCAACTTTTCTTTCTTCCTCCTCCGCCGCCGCCGCTGCAGCCGCGCCAACTTTGCGGGGTTTGGGAGGGCCCGGTGCTGCCTGTCTGCCCGGTCCCTGGGCTGGGCCGGGGCTGGACGCAAGGATGGCGAGCGGGCGAACTCGCGAGCGCCCAGATCTCCGTCCCGCTGCTTAACGCGTTCTGCTGAGAGTCATCAATTATGCAAGGGAACGGCGCGCTGCACTGGGGGAAAGGCAGGGGAGGCAGCGCACCAAGATGGCGACAACCGCAGTTTCTCCTGCAGCCTCCCCACCTCTGCAGTCCAGCAACGCCTTGTAGGAGTCGCGCTAGCGCCGCAACCTCAGTAAGTTGCACCACTGTCCCGCGGGGGGCTTCACCGTACCTGTAAGAAGAGGGGGTGGGGTACACTCGGATCTCAAGTCCCCACGACTGGGTTTCTTTTTACAACCCCCCCTCCTCTGTTTCTTTTTTTTTCTTTTTCTTTTTTTAATCCTTTCCACTTTTAGGTAGGTTTTGTCGCAGAGGGATTATCCTCCAGCCCTCAGAAGTCTGGGCTGCTTTGAAATACGCTTTTCTTCACTTCCAGCGCTTTTGGGGGGAGTGGGGGGGGGCACGGGCCATGTCTTAATAACCCCAGTCCGCTTCCACTCCTACACTCAGGTCTTGGAAACCATTTAGCAGACTGGGAATGGGGGGGGGGGGCTACTAAGGCTTGCCAAGGTTCAAATTCTTGTATACGGTTTTTTGCTTTGTGGCTTCTTCCCCTCCCCCCCCCCCCCCACACACACACTTTTAAAAAAAAATACTGAGGGGAACTAATCTTTTTCTAGTTCGGAGAGCTCTGGGTGCCTGGGGCGTTTGAAGCCTTGAAGCTCAGCGGTTCAGCTCTCTAGGCAACTCCCTCCTTTTCCTAGCTGGGGAAACCGGTCCTTCTTCTCCCACCCCCGCCACCCCAGCAGCAGCAGCCTACGGAGCGTCTTTTCTGCATTGAGGGAAAAAGAGCGCCTGCTCTCCGCTCTCGTGGGCAGACTAGAAGCCAGGTTGCGGGAGGCGGGGGAAGGGAGTTAAAGGTGGCTCGGGTGGGGATCAGGACAGGCGGTGGTAGCAGGTACATCCTTTTTTCCCCCTCTCACCCCCGTTATTAGCAGGCCACCTTTTCGGCTAGGCTGCCCATCCTTGAATCCAAGCCCTCTGTCTGCATTGGTAGCTTCGGCATTAGGGGCTCACTTTGCGCCACGTCACAACCCAGCCCATCCCTCCTTCCAAGATCCGCCGCAAAGTCCTGGTCTGGAGCTTTCGCCAAAAAAACCCTTCCAGTCTTGGTTCTCCCTATTCTTTCTTGGAGGGGGATGAGGAGAGAATGAAGAGTGGGGGAAAGATGCTCTCTCAGATCGAAGAATTGACGAATTCTCCTTTATACCTCCGCGTCCATGCGGACGGCAAGTTTATTTGAGTCAAGGAGAAGAAATAGGGCTGGGCTGTTGCAAATATCCTTGGCGATAGCCGGTTGAAGCTGCTCCCCTCCTCCGGTCCGCTCAGCCCAAGTGGGGAGGACTTTGGGGGCGTGAAGGACGGGAGGAAGTTGGAGGAGCCAGTCAGAAAGACCCAAGAAAAGGGGCTGAGAATCCGCGGCTGAGAAATCCAAAGGTACATTAATCAAAACATATGAATGAAAGATCGACGGGCGGGGGAGTCTCAGCCGTTACAATTCTTCTGGAGTTAGGGGGGTGGGGGACAGGCAGGCAAAGACTGCGGGCTTAATAGATTTGCACCTACCCCCATCTCTATATTTGCTGATCGTTTTGCAAAGGTTTGGATTGGCCTGTGCCGAGCAGGCTTTCTCAGGTGCGTGGATGCGGAAGGAGGACTAAGAATGTTCCCCTTTTTCTTCCTGGCACACTGGTTTTTGTGGCGAGCCAGGTTCTGTTAATACTGCAGCGTTCTTCTCCGGGGAAACGCGTGACCCCTGTGTCCTGGACTTTGTTCTGAAAAAGGAGACGCCGTGTGGATGTGGGGAGGGGAGACGAGACAAGGGGAGGAGTTACAGCGGCTTCCCCAAGGCCTCTCCTTTTTTGAGGGTAGAGGGGAACCATTCACTTTTGCTTTCTCTCACCGCCGTCTTCCGTTCTCCACACACGATTGCGGAAGCAGCCGCTGGGTACCATATGTACTGTAAGGGGGAAAGCTAGGGAGAGAAGTAATTTAAAACAACGCTATTCAATGAGTTTCTTGCCGTTTCTCAGCAGTTTTTTTCACTCCCACTCCTACACTGAGAGGAAGGTTGATTATAACAGCTTTATTTCCGGTTCTGCTTTGCTTGTAGTTTGCTCGGCTGTAATTTTCTTGGCGCCCGGTGCTCATAATCTCTGGAGCGCGTTTCAAGCATGTGGTGCTGAAATGGACAGCTCCTTGACCTCGAAATAACTGCCAATGCCTAAGTGGCTGGAGATTTCCCCCTGTACTGTTGCTTTGATCTTTCCATTAGTATCCAATGCACACTTGTATAAGCTTTTAGTTTTGCTGTGGAGAATGCCAGAAGTAACTCCCAGATGTTTTTATTTGGCCTCAATTGTGTTAAGCAGCTGTGAAATTATTCCAGCATCATTATCAAACAGAAGTGTTTGCACTGCTGTTTAATTCTAGGGTAGAGGTTTCTAAAGAAATTAATAGTGGGACTTTCTAGAAGATTGTATTACACACCCACCCCAAATGCAAGGAAACTGGTCAATGTTACCTGAGGTAAAGTATACAGCTTGGGAAGTGGATTGAAAGTCCACTTCACCTCTGGGCCTGGCAAGTTTTTGCTCTCCTGCACCTCAAATCTGTAACAGAAAAGGAAAGATCTAATGAATTTATATCACACAGTTATTTTGAGCTAATAATATAAGAAATGAATTGAAGACCCTGTAGAATGGAAGTTTCATATGAAGTCTTAATTACAGTGAAATGTTAATCAAAATGGAAATGGCAAGATTTTTAATTACAGATATGTGGTATTCATAAGCATGTAATATGAAGGCCATGTAAACTATAGACAGCATCTATTCTGTGTGTTAAGTCATATTTTAATATCTTGCCACATGGCTCAGTCTCTTTCAATATTACTTTAGGACAGGTCATTAAAAACTGCCTATTTATATTCAAGATAGAGACATAAAAACATGGTCAAAATAAAACTGACTGTCAATCTGCATGTGTGGTTATGATAGATGCTGTATCCAAATAGTCTCAGTATTAAAACTCCTCAAATCAATCCTTACTGGATTTTGCAACTTCCACTTTAAAATCTTTTCTACAACAAGATACATGCAATCTGTAGCTCATTATAGCCTTAGAAATATAAAGAAATATAAATACCCTTCTTTGCTGTCTTCCCTAACATTGTGATCCTTATCAAACATGCATCTGGGCATCTGATTCACACAGCTGGAAATCACAGCTGCCATAACTATGTGATTTTAAAAACTAAACAAACTAGGTTTAGGAAACAGTACCAGGTTTGTGGTAAATATTGATGTCCCTCTGTTGCTATTTACCTCCAGGTGGCATTGACTGTGGTTAGGGATAATACGACATATAGTGCAGTAACAAATTGAGCAGGGTCTGTAAAGGGTATTTTAGCTATATTTTAACTAAGTTATGTTGCCTAAGCTAGATTTCTGCTTGATTCAGCACATTTCATCTAACTCACATTAAAACTAGCAATTCTTCACATTATTTGAAAATGAAGTTTTCACTTCATAAGTAAGCTTAATGGGTATTGAGATGAAATGTGGCTCAAAATAGGCTATGATGACTAAATATTAATTTTATATTTTGGGCTGCTTCTGAACATTTTGAGATATTTCAAAATATTTGCAATGTTTTCATATTTTCAAGACTATTAAATAGCTAACATAGTTATAAGCTATTAATAACCCATGTTAACAGATGGTATAGATATACGTATGCATGCAATATAACAGATTAAGTCAAACCTCATACTGATCAAAGTATATTATACTGACATCCTTGCTTTGATGTACATTACATTCAAAATTATTTTGCCATGCCAATACTTTATCAGAGACTGAATGAACATAGACAGTAATTGTGGGGTTTGGGGATGGGTGAGAAGTGACATGGCACCAGCAAAGCCACTGATAAGTCCATTGATGTATTTCTAGAGTTAGATAAAATCTACTGGTTTGGATTAAGATCCATTAACATGACACTTTCAGAAACAATTTAAATATGAGTAGAAATTATAATGAATTGTTTCCCTTTTAGTATATGATTTGCCAGTAGTTATTCATCATTGAAATTAGAACTGATTCTCAAATGCCTAGAAATAGGTTGTATGATTTGGAGTGGTTGAGAATTTGGCTTTCAAACTGGCTCTCTTTTCATTCCTATTTAGAAACAAAGTCTTCTTTTACCATGACTTAAGGCTAACCCTATATTATGCACAGACATATCTATTGAAACTATTTTGCAGAAAAAGCCAACCTTTAGAGAATATAGGAGCCCCATCCTTCTTAAATCCTATGGTTTGATTTATATTCATATGATTCTTTCTGTAATATTCTCACTGATGTTTATTGCTTTTCCCCTGTTAGGTTAAAGATGTAAAATCTCCACCTTCATTTTTAATTGTACAGAATGTATGCAAATCAAATGATTTTCTTCATTCTTGAGTACCTTCCTTTTACACCAAAATAAATTAAACAACCTGAATTAAAACAATTCAGTGCTTTTGCAAACTTTATTTATTTACAAATTTATATATCCATGCAACTTATACATAAGTAACTCTGGGTGGCTTACAATTTTTTTAAAAAAATGCATCCTATAATAAAACCCATTAAAAATACCCAACCCCCATGGCAGCATTTATATGATAAATGGCTATTCATGAGTAGCACATTGATCATACAAAGTTCAAAATATCTTGTCTAATTTCCAGTGCAGAATCCCAAAGCACTATAAATTGGATAGTTCAAATTACTTTAATGTTACTCAACTAAAGAAATGTGCAACAATAGTTTTCAGGGGGCTCCAAACATGTGTCAAATCTATCAAATACTTGATTTAATATTTAGTAGTACCAAGGTTAGAAATCCTGCATAGTACTTAGACGATTGAGAAAAATGCAGATTTGTATTCATATAATTTACAATTTCCAACATTTCCAACTTTGAATTAAGAATACTCACAATTTGGAGCAGTATTAAAAATAACCCAACCTCAAAGTGACCATATAACTCTAAGCTTCACCTTACCAGGGCTCAGTAAAACAATTGAAGAAGTGCTTTGCCAAATAAGTGAAGCACTCTCAAGTATTATGGATGCCATCTGAGAAAGCATGGAATTGCTCACTAATAATCCTAACGGCAATATTGTATCTTTTGGATTTACCCACTCGTGTTCTAATGACATGAGAAGATGCTCAAAACAGCCACAGCATGCCCTTGAGAGAGTATAATGACCATCATGAGTGCATAAGTTGGAGCAGCATTTCAGTTGTTGGCCTGTAAGGGCCCTTCCAGGTGGTTTGTATAGCTATATTATGTAGCTTAATATCTCAGTGAAAGAAGTAGTTGAAGATTCAGTTCAGAAAGGATTTACAACGGGTGCATATCAGTGCACTTGCCACTTTTCTTTCACTGTAATATATTTTTGGGATTTTTCTCCTTTACAGGATATACCAAAGAGATGAAAAAAGAGATGAGAAAAGGCAGCCTAAGCAGTGTTTAAATACTCAGCAGGGAACTTATAGAAAGATTGTGCTGAACTAATATGCAGAAACGGCCTTAATTCAATTTAGAAATAGCTTTAAATTTTTTTAAAATAAGCTGTTCTTTACTTGCTTTTCTGAAGTCCCAGACTTGGCAAGGCATTGAAGAATGCCCCATCAATTTATCCCTGGAGGTAGTAGTAGGCCTTACTACTCTGATGACTTGGTTTTGTGGGGTGCCAGAAGATTTAGCATTGGTTGTTGATCCCTAAGAAAAATTTCTCATCTTTAACAGGACTTGGTTGTGTCAGAATTGGGGCTTTCTAGTAATGCTTTATTTAGTTAATTTTTAGATACAACAGAACTGAACTTACACAGTGAAATACAGTGCTACAGAGGTGGACAGGTCACAGAGAAAGAGACTGCTAAAGAATAAGTGTCAGTTCTCATTTTGTCCATCTTTATTTTTAAGAGTGTTCTAATGACATTTAGACCAGCATTTGTAAGTGTTAACTTGACCCCCTTTCACTTTTCACCAAAAGATAATAATCTGCCCCGTTCATGCAAACTTTAAAATTAGTGATGGGTTGCAGGCATTTAAGAATCTACCATGGAACATCAAATCAAATATGGTCTTTGACCAGCCTTTACTGTAAAAACAGACATAGTTTGATGTAACAATTCTTTTACTGGGAAAGGGAAAAATAGAACAGAACAACGAAGCGACATATCAAAGCTTTGGGCAGTTGGTGAAGATATTTGGCCATCTGACATGTGAGTGTAGGATTAGCATCCTTTTAAAATAATAAACAAAAGACTTTTAGCATTTTTGCCCTCACATTTGTCCTCATATTTGCCCTCACATTTGGACAGAGCACATTTTGGGACATCATGACTAAAATACCCTATTTGGACTTGAGTAAGAGCTTCCACCTCTTTGGATCCTACAAGAGCAAAGTCTCTGAAAATAACGAACCCCATGGAATTTTCCTGCCATTAAAGCTAAATGGGAGAACATCAAATCGGGCTTTAGAAAAAGCCCATCTATAATTGCTGAAGGTGAGATTGTATGACTATCTCACAATAGAGGGCTTGCAGCTATCTAACATTTGGCAATAGAATTCAGGGGCACTGGAGATATCATATTGACGATCAATGTCCCTGATTCTCTCCATTACTATCGATTTGGCCTTCTCCAGGGTTAATTAGCCTAAACATCATCAATACAGGAGTTTTGGAGAAAGGTTTATTGGCTGGCAAGGATTATGTCTCTTTTTGGCATGCCTCCTTTCTTTTGGATGGTCCTATAGAGGGATGTTGTTCTGCAAGTGTTTGATGCTTTGTTTTGGGTAGATGATTTATTTGGCTGAGAAGATGGTGGTCTCATCTTGCCAGTGTGTCGGTTGCTACCCGTGCAGTAGCTGTGTGATGGGTGGCTTGTTGCGAGAATAATGTTCTTTTTCTATGAGCACAGTATTATGGTTGGTGTTTGATTGCTAAGGAAATAGTATTGCTTGCTTTGTGTTGGGATGAAGAATGTTGTTTTCGAAGCGTCAAAAACCAACTCAACCCACAACCTTGCCCATCCTGATGGTAGTCAACTTCAATAAGATGTTAAAACTCATGTCCGCTGACTATTCATTTAGTGTCAGGGAACCCCCTATTCAACTCTCCTCAGCCATCCCCATGTATGGGAATGAAAGATCACATTGCCTTTCACAAAACCAGAAGCTGCGGAAAAGTCACAAATAAGCAAGCACGAGGCACGTCAAAGATACCGGATTCAGTTTCCCTCATTGAAGCAGGACTGCCCTTCAATTCACAGATTGGTTCGGAGGGGCTGATTTGACTAAAGCTTCATTCATTTGGACTCTCCTTCAAAAGTTTGCACAGCCCTAGTACTTTTCATCTTCATTTTTTTTAAAAAAATCAATGGGTAAAGAAAATGGCAGGCAAAAGCATACTGCATATCAATTTACAGAAAGTAAAAAAATCAATAACTGAAAATTTCACTTCCCAATAAGCCCCACCCAAATGAGCTGTGCCATTTCCTGAGCTCCCTAGGATCTCCTGAGTCACTTTTCTTTCCCTTTAACTCTGGTGGTGTTCTACCCCACCCAAATGAACACAGCGAGTCCTTGACTGACAACAGTTCACGTCATGACCGTTCAAAGTTATAACGGCACTGAAAAAAGTGACTTATGACAAACGTTCAGACTTATGACCGTTGCAGCAGCCCCTGGTTATGTAATTTACATTTGGATGCTTGACAACTGGCTCATATTTATGGCAGTTGCAATGCCCCAGGGTCACATGATCACCTTTTGCACCCTTCTGACAAGCAAAGTCAATGGGGAAGCCCGATTCCCTTAACTACCGGGTTACTAATTTAACAACTGCAGTGATTCATTTAACAAACGTGGCCAGAAATGTCATCAAATGGGACAAAAGCCACTTAACAAATTTCTCACTTAGCAACATAAATTTTGGGGCTCAGTTGTGGTCCTAAGTTGAGGACTACCTGTATTACTGAGTTCATGGAGTTGGGAAGGGCTATTTAGACCATCCAGTTGAAGCATCTCTTATAGAAGATTATCTCCATCTCCAGGGAAGGAGAATCTGCTCCTCTCTGAGTCTGTTTTGCATCAGTTTTGGCTAGGTATATTTTCCCCTAACATTCTATCAGAATTCGCTTTCTGGCAGATCAGTTCACTTTGTTGCATTCTGGAGAAACAGAGAAAAGCTTTGACCTTTTGTGTGACACTCTTTAGTTCAGGCTCCCTGTGGCCTTTCGGGTGCGATTCAAGGTGTTGGTTCTTACCTTTAAACCGCTCCATGGCTTGGGACCCGGGTACTTAGGGGACCGCCTGTTGCCACCATCAGCCTCCATCCGACCGGTGCGCTCCCACAGGGCGGGCCTCTTTGGGGTTCCATTGCCTGGACGATGTCATCTGGCATCCCCAAGGGTTCAAGCCTTCTCTGTGGGGTCACCCTCCATTTGGAACGAATTGCCCCCAGAGATCCGGACCATTGCGGACCTTCAGAGCTTCCGGCATGCATTAAAAACCCACCTATTTCAGCAAGCTGGTCTGGTCTGGTACTTAATGGGGTTTTAAATTTGTTTTTAAATTAGTGTTAAATTTTTAAGTTTTTAATCAGTTTTAACTCTAAGTGTTTTATATTGGGTTTTTTAACTAATTAGCCATTCTATTTGTATTTTTAACTTGTTTTTAATTGTATTTTTTCTCATTTTCTACTTGGCTGTGCACCGCCTCGAGTCCTTCGGGAGGAAGGCAGTATACAAATGCAATAAAACTCAAAGTCAAACTCAAACTCATGTATCTATCATTTTACCCAGAGGTAAAAATGCTCACCTTTTCAATCTCCCTTCACAGCATTTTATTTCCAGTACATTAATCATCCTCACAGCCAGTTTCCCTGACTCCATCCTAAATTGTGATGTCCCAGAACAAGACCTAGAACTAGAACTTAAGATGGGTTCTGATTGCATCATCATCAAATGAAGCATTTACTTTTCATGATTTAAAAACCGACTGCATTTGCCTTTATTGCAGCTGCTGAACCTGGCTCAGATTCAATGAACTGGCATTCCAAAATGTTTTCACACATATTATTACTAAGCCAGGTATGCACACTATACAACATCTCTTTCTGAAGTTTTTCTAGTTTTTGAATATGTTCAACAGCTGCATTTTAATTAAAGTGTTCTCGCATTATGTATATTCGAGATATACGTGAATTGTGCTAAGATTTATTTTGTTCATTTCCCATATTCTAAGCATTAGTGTGTGGGCAAAAAAGTCATGAATTTTAGGAGCCAGTGTTCTTTTTGATTTTAAAAGGCTTAAAAGTCATTATAGCAAAATTCCCTCTTCTTATTTTTTTTTCCACTAAAGGTTTTTACTTCAGGATTCTCATCTTTAACTCCTATCAAATTCAAGTTTAAATCACATTAGTCAAAATCACCATGCTTCAGCCGTGTGTGTGTGTGTGTGTGTATCAGTCCTATGTGGTGCAATTCATCTCATCCAAATGTCCCATCTAGATAACTCAGATCGTAGTGTCAGTAATCAAATCTCTCAAGTTAACACAATTTGCATAGTTACTTACTTGCAACATCCTTTTCCATGGGAAAGATCACCTGATCTTCTTGAATTTCTTTCTTAGAACTTCAAAATCTATAGTGATATAGTTGTAGCCATTTTTTAAAGCCCCACACAAAACACCAGGAAAGGAGATTTTATTAGTTGGTTTGGTAATTCTTGGAAATTATTTAATCATATTCCTAATCCCTCTTTCTGAGAAATAGCACATTCTGTCCTCCAATGGGTCTTGTCAAAATATATTTGATTCATTCCCTTTTCCTAGCGAGTCACCAACCACCATAACGCTTCTCTTTGTCTTCTTGTAGGACACAATTGTATCTGTCCCCCTCCCCCCCCCCCCCCAGGGATTTTACTATTCTATCTCCTATTTCACAATATTTTCTTTTTCTTTTTCTCAATTCTTAAAAAACATTATTTCAATAAAGGCATCAAAGCTACTTCTGATTTCCAATGGTGAAGAGTATCTTCTGGTCTCTAGTTTAATGAATACTAAATTTGCCCATTTCTCTTCTTTATGGAGAGTTCCTTCCACTGTTGATTTTTATTTTCTTTACAATATTCTTGTTCCAGATTAACAAAACTTTGTTTGATATTGGAAGATCATAGCTACAGAGCAGTTTGCGATATATAAAATCTATATTTTGAGTCAAAATTGACACCTAATAACTGCCTGGATAAGCCCCTGCTGTTTTCTTTGCACGATCAGAAGTGTTTGTCACTGTCTATTTCTTAGGGCTCAGAGAGAGGAACTGATCAGTGGTGGAATTCAAATGTTTTTACTACCGGTTCTGTGGGCATGGCTTGGTGGGCATGGCTGATGGGCAGTTTCTGTAAGCAGGGCAAGAAAGATTAGGCTAGAAACCACACCAGAATGTTTTTTCCTGCCTTCCTTACAGGATTAACCCTGTAAAGTGGGAAAATAATAAAAGGATATTTCTTCTAACAACCAGTTCTCTGAACTGCTTAGAAAATTTACTATCGGTTCTAGCGAACCTGCTAGAATCTGTTGAATTTCACCTCTGGAACCAACCCAAGATCAGCTAGTTGGCTTCATGACTAAAGATGGGACTAGAACTCAGTTTCTAGCCAGATGCTTCAACCAATACACCAAACTGGTTTTCATTATATTATGAGATTATTATGAGTAGTCATTATAATACCTACCTGCTGTACAAACCATTGTTAAACAGTTCCCCAAGAATTTGCTATGATTTACAATAGAAGTTTTTTTTAACTTCTAGAGCACACTTTTTTTCAATATTCCCTCTGAAAATGAGAACTACTTCTTTTATTTCTTTGTGTAGATACTGATAATTCATTTAATATATTTAAAATATGCTGGGTTGAGATTATGGCAATTTCTGAGAAGAGTAATTTGTAATGAACCCATTCTTAATCATATTTTCAGTGAGCATGTTCTGCAAATTGATTGTATTTCCCACAAGATTATTAAGAATTTAAAACAATTTTAATACTGTAAGGGTGTTACAGTACAATAACAGTAATTGACTTTTCCAAAAAGGTACAGCCAATGTTTATAGACTTGCTAGAGGAAATATCTTATAAATCCTGGTAGGGTGGCTGAAATACTGTAGCTTTCCTGGGATACATGTGTTCTGCAAATGAAGTAGAAGGAATGAAAGGGAACGTATCATGTTTTTGATTACAGGTAGTTCTCAACTTATGACCACAATTGAGCCAAAATTTCTGTTGTTAAGTGAGATGTTTGTAAGGTGAGTTTTGCCTGTTTTATGACCTTCCTTGCCCCTATTGTTAAGTGAATCATTGCAGTTATTAAGTTAGTAACATGGTTGTTAAGCAAATCTGGCTTCTCCATTTGACTTTGCTTGTCAGAAGCTCACAAAAGTTAGTCACATGATGGTCACTGCAACCATCGTCATATTTGAACCAGTCACCACGCATCTGAATTTTGATCACATGATCATTGGGATGCTGCAACGATTGTAAGTGTGAAAAACGGTTGTGAGTCACTTTTTTTCAGGGTGGTTGTAACTTCCAACAGTCACTAAACAAACTCGTAAATCGAGGACTACCTGTGCTTCTGAAAAATGCAGGTACTTGGTGAACAAATAATATAATTATTGTGTACTATTATTATTTTATAATCCTAGAGAATACAAACATAGATTACAGATTACAGATTAACAGAGTTGGAAGGGACCTTACTGGTCATCTAGTCCAACCCCCTGCCCAAGCAAGAGACCCAACACCATTTCTGATAAATGGCAGTCCAATCTCTTCTTGGAAGTCTCAAGTGATGAAGCTCCCACAGCTTCCAAAGGCATGCTCTTCCATTGGTTGATTAAAAAAACAAACAACACTTAAAGGAATTGTTAAGAAACACACAATTGCCTCACACCAAGTCAGCCCATCGTATCACTTGACTTGGTCATACCTTGGCTAGCAGCATCTGTCAAGAATCGTAGGCAGAGAGAAGAAGGTAACTCCTAAGTCCTGCTATTTTTTATTATTATTTTTATTTTATTCATAAAATATGAAACTCAATCAACTGAACATTTAAAAATGTATCATAAATAGTATTGATTGGCATTGATGGTTGACACAGGTTGCTGCCAGCATCTTAGATTATTTATTATTATTATTGGTGTTGGTGTTATTGTTATTATTTTGTTTAACCATCTTCATGTCAAGCATGGTTTCATAACAAAGATATCATGAGATGCCTATAGAGGAGACCTATCACATTTCATCACTGGCTAATAAAGTCTGAAATAAACAGGCATGGGAACTATTTGACCAAAGGAATAGGTACTCCTTACCAAGTATAACCATTGGTTTAGTGAAGTTTGAAGTTACAACAGCACTGAAAAAAGTGACGTGACCACTTTTCACACTGATGACTGTTACAGCACCCCCAAAGTCACGTGATCAAAATTTGGACGCTTGGCAACTGGTTCATATTTATGATGTCAGTGTCCGGGGGATGGGGGTGTCCCTTTTTGCAATGTTCTGTCAAGCAAAGTCAATGGGGAAGCCAGATTCACTTAACAACCAGGTTACCAACTTAACAACTCTACTAGGTCCCTTGATCACTGTGGCAGGAAAGGTTGTAAAATGGCGGACAACTCACTGAACAACTGTCTCGTTTAGCAACAGAAATTTTATATTTCAGTCGTGGCTGTAAGTCGAGAACGACCTGTATTACACCATATGACCGTGTTAACAAAAAAATCCGAAGCATTTTGTCAGAATTATATGATAACGTTGTGGGGTTCCCCTTTCCTTCCTTTGCATAAGCCTAGAGGGGATGAGGGACAACGGAAGGAGATGGGGCTGGTAGGGAATGAGAAAATAAGCTTATTTTTTAAAAAATGGGTTGAAATGTAAGATTTCCCAAGCAATATTCTAATAATATACATTTCTAATTATTGAAGATATTTCTTATTCTGGAGGATTTTAAAAGACATTATGATTTTATCATACTTTAGTTCTTTTTAAAAAAAAAACACTGCTGTAGAGTTCCACCTTATTAAGCATATCCACACTTACTGCTTAAACTGTTCTTGTCCTGTGCTCATACCAGCTCCACTCTGTGCCATTTAAAAAAAATCCTGCCTAGGTGGAAACATTTTGGCAACAGCTTGCAATTTACCACATCTTCCAATTGCATAATTCCTCTGCTGCTGTGTCCTCTCATCCTTCTCATTCAGGAAACCTTTCCTTTGAATGGGTCTTACAAGACATATGTTCTACTATGTGCATGTGTATACACAAACTAGATAGATAGATAGATAGATAGATA
>JAEANM010009694.1:0-16221 GCA_017656035.1 Myanophis thanlyinensis
GAAGGCAGGAAAAAAACATTCTGATGTTGTTTCTAGCCTAATCTTTATTGCCCTGCTTACAGAAACTGCCCACCCAGGCACATGACCCCCCCCCCCCAGCCATGCCTACCAAGCCACGCCCACAGAACCAGTAGAAAAAAATGTGAATTCCACCACTGGAATGAAGACCTTTGGCAAATATTTTAGGAAAATTACCTTCCTGAATCTCTTTTGACACCAGAATACCTCTCTGCTTTTGAAAGTAATTTGCCACTGTTACAAAGATCCCCTTTATGCTCCAGCAAAAGCTATGCATATTCTGGAAAAGATTATCATTCCCAATGTAAGTGTTTAATATCTTCTGCAGGAAGGTCTAAATGAAAGGGGAAATTGTATTTTTCCTCAATTGCAGGGAAATATGGAGAATGGAATTAAAGTACTGACCATATTATATTTTAGTTTTTCACTGAAAGACACCAAGTTTTTAAAAACATCTTAAATGTAATCTAAGGCAGGAAAGAGGGATAATAGGCTTGTTTGATCAGAAGTTGCTTTTTTACTTTTCTTTTTCTTTCTTTTTTCTTTATTGTATTGTCTCCCACGTTTTCTTTTCTCTTTATATCTTTTTCATAGCTTTCCTTTGTATATGTATATCTTTTACACGTATAAAAATCCTCAATAACAAATATGTTGAAAAAAACTGCTCAAGAATATTAGCTTGCGTTTTTAAAAGAAGTCCTTAAGTTATAGATATGCCTCGATTTATGTCTGCAATTGAGACCAGATTTCTGATCCTAAGTTGTTACAGTCGTAAGTCAAGTAGTTACGTGACTGGACTGAATTTTTATGACATTTTTCCTGATGATCTTCAAATGAATTTCTGGTCGTTAAGTAATGCCAAGGTTGCAACAGTGAAACAATTCTTCCAGATGGTCATGTTTTTTGCTAGAAACCAGCCAAAAATGTTGCAAATTGTGATCATATGACTGCAGGATGCTGCAATTGGCCCTAAAAAATAAGTTTTCCGATCTTTGCATTTGAACTAAAATGCAATCACGTGACTGCAAGGAAGGGCATAGTATGTTACAACAACCAAAAATGTTTTAGAGTCCATTACAACGGGTCTCATTCTGGGCCCATTGTAATTTCAAACAGTAGCTGGTTATAAGTCAAGGATTATCTGCAATTTTAACGTTTGGGAACAAAGCAATATATTTCAGTGAACAAGAGTTGTAATCTTAATCTGGGAAGAATAATATTTTGGGATATTATTAGATAGTCTTTACTATGGATTTCATGCCATTCTTTAGTTCCCCTCCTTGCTACTTTAGATGACCAGGAGGCACCTCAAGTGAATACAGTAGCAGTTTAATAAGAAGCAGGCAACCCAGTTATTGTAATTTGTAAAGTTTGTTTATTGCTTATCAATATGTATTACCATTACAGCTAGTTTAACCATGAAAGCTGAATTACTTTGACTGCTAAATGGACATAAACATTTATTTGCCATTTATTTACAAATCACTCTTCAGCTAATTTAGATTTGTTAGATTTACAACCTGCTTTTCCTACAGGAGGTTAATAGCACTCCTTCCCCTCCCCCATGACAACAACAAAATTGTGAAGTAGTTTGGGCTGGGAAAGAGAGAGACAAAGGAAAGTCATCAACGGCTGCTGGGCTTCCCCATTTCTATCGTACATGTGCTGCCCAAGCGAGCACTGAGCTTCCCCATTTCTAGTGCAACACCTAAACCACCTTAACCGCTATACGGTTCCACACTGACTAATATCACGGTCAAATACAACAGAACAATTCACCCGCTTATTATTTTATTCTGAATCCCTTCTCTCTCTTCAGAGATTCTTCATTTTCCCCCCTCAACTCTGACAACTTGTAGAAAGGTGTGAAAAATGGAACCCACTGTTCTTAAAACTTGTTTCATATATTTTGTGTTCCTGATAAAGGGTTCTGAAGTCAGTTTGGATTGAGCTGTGGTAGCGCAGTAGTTAGAATGCAGTATTGCAGGCTAACTCTGCCCACTGCTGGGAGTTCGATCCTGAATGGCTCAAGGTTGACTCAGCTTTCCATCCTTCTGAGGTCAGTAAAATGGGAAGTCAGATTGTTGGGGGCAATATACTGACATTTGTAAATCTCTCAAAAAATTCTGTAAAGCACTGTGGAGCAGTACTAGAAAGGAATAATCCAGAACATTTTTCAATCTTGTGGTTTTAAGTGAGGAGATCATAGCAGGAATGTACTGAAATGCAAAATAATTATTAGGACAATAAAATTCAGAAATTCACACAAGATTTTCCAGTGATGCCCAAACAGTGTAAACAATAACAATGATATTTTAAATACAGTTTTTAAAGACAGCTAATGTATCAAACACACTTCAGCAAGCTGATAATGTTCCTAGCAAACAATGCAAATTCTGCCTCATGAATTATGAATTATTTAAAAGCAAGGCTGTGTGTAGCTCACCATCACAAACACACAGGATCCCACCATGCTATGAATGCTAATTGCATGGTAAATGCACAAAACCGATTTTTATGGGACACCTAACACACATTTCAAGTGAAATGATTAAATACAGCATTCAGAAATGATAAAGTACAGTCTAATACTTGAATAATGGTTCTGTAATGTGAAATAGTAAACAAGGTATAAACAGCGAAAGCTTGGCTGTTATTATACTGAAACTATGTTTGCCTAATGAAAAATTCAAGCTTGCTACCATCAGTTTTTTTGGGTAACTTTCTAAGGTTGTTCTATGCCTATCGGTTCTCACTATGGACTGAGTATTTGCAAGTAGTTTGTTTAACCTATTTATCAGACATATACCAAACATTTTCATGTGTATCACTAAAAGACATTTATAACCAGTTGTAAGTCTCCGATATGACCCCAAAAATGCATCAGGAATCATTTCTCATTCTGACTTTCCTGTGTCAATTAAACACAGCATGCTTGGTCTTGAACTTGAACTACAGTCAGCTTTAACCAGACAGGTCAATGCTTAAGGGATGCTAAGAATTGTAGCCTAATAACCAAAAGAATTGTTATTCAATATTTATGGGGCAATGGTAGCAGAGGTGTGGTGGTGTCATGATTGTTTCCCACACCTATCTTTTAAAGAGAGAGGCTACCGAAAGAAATGGGCTGTAGGCTGGAAAAGCCTTTGGTGCAGCGGCGAAACCCGACTGGTTTTCCTACTAGTTCGGTGCGCGCACATGCGCGCCGATCATGCTGCAGCACTTTAAGCAACTTTTAGAGACTCCAGAGGTAGCGGAGATCCATCAAGAAGGCTCCGCAGACACTCAAAACAGCTGATTTAGGTGAGTAAAAAAAAACAGAGCACGTATAAGCAAGAATAGGGGCTCAGGCAGGTGGGCGGGGCCAATTTCAAACCTCTACTACCGGTTCTGCCTAACTGGCTAGAACCGGCTGAATTTCACCTCTGCTTTGGTGCTGTGCTACCTTGGTGACTCTGTAAGTGAACAGCTGCAAGAGTATCTGCCTAGTATAGGGCAACATGGAACTGATGCCTTTGACATTTTCTATAATGTTGTGAGATCCTATGCCAAGGAGGTATTGTGGGATAAATAGATAATAGATAGCAATAGCACTTAGACTTATATACCACTTCACAGTGCTTTACAGGCCCCTCTAAGCAATTTACAGCATTTTCCCCCCAACAATATGGGTCTTCATTTTACTGACTTCAGAAGGATGGAAGGCTGAGTCAACCTTGAGCCAATAATAGATAGATAGATAGATAGATAGATAGATGATGTTTTCTTGATACATTGAGCCACAAATCACCCCAGTAGGTTGTATGAATTATTTCTGTGGTGTGGGAGGAACCCCCCAAATAGGGTTAATTGAGTAAATCCGGCTTCAGCTCACTGTGGGTATTGTTATATAAGCCCTTATTTATGGTTTTCATTGCCTCAAGATGTGGTAAGGGTCAAACAGCTTTAAAAGGACGGTAGGCCCAATAATGAAAGATATGCTTGTCAAGAGCTATTAATCATGACAATGGCAACACCAGGTTCAGAGGCAGGATACCATTAAATACCAGTTGCTAAGAAACAACTGTTGTAGATTCCTTAGAGACTTCTAGTTAAGTTGCTGCCAGAAGCAAAAATCTGGAAATGGTCCCACAAGGTTCATGTTAGATTCTTAATGGGGTTCCTTGTTCTGAATAATCAACATTACTGCAGAGATTCTGTGCTTGTCTGGTCTTGCTCCTTACAAGAACCTGTTCTATGTCTGATGTTTGCCTTTGGTTCCTTTCAGGCCCATCCGGTTTCCACAGTTCTCTCCTGACCAAATTAATGACTCAGTTCCATTCCAGAAAAAGCCCTTGTTTTGACATTTAAGAGCTGAGTTTCCCCCTCCCCCTCTTAGTTGATTGATTTACTAACCTTAGTAGGTGAACATTTGTCATATGGCCACTTGGCTTCGTAGAAAAATAGACAAAACTGATGGCATTTGAAAGCCCAATTTACATCAAATATTTTGACAAAGGCAACCTTTTTTTTTCCTTTGTGGATGTGCCTGATCTGATCTTACAACTGCAAGATTAGGGGTCTGTGATCTCTACTTAGCATACTACTGGGAATAGCTGTAGTGTGGAAAAATCCTGTTGTGAGTCCAGTGCTGTATGGCTAGTGCATTGGCTGGCTGAGTTGGAAATTAAAAACATTGATTCTCACAAGACACTCTCTTGGCAACTGTACTTCCTGATCTACACGGAGCCAATTGACCTAACTGTTTGGAGGAGTAGGCTGCCCCTCCGTGGTTCAAAGGAAAAGGACAAGCTTGCCGCATCATTGTGGAAGGGCCATCCACTAACATTTGGGGAATCCTTTGATAATAGGTGTAATGAAATCCAGGTTTTGTACAGAGCCTTAACAGTTCAGTAAGCATTCACTGTAAATGGGCAAAACTAGTTAAGGCATAGCAAACCTCAATACAACCGAAAACAAACCAACCTAATAAAAATAAACCACACCCATTTATCCCGACTATAACGGTTTAGTTGCAAGTTGCTATCCCAACAAATAATAATTTGTCAAAAATGATGTTGTTGTGAGCATTACTACAATTTCTATACTGCAGTAACTTCACAGGAAGGTGCCTTATGTTGATTTAGAGTCTATTTGTACTTCTTAGAGAAGCTCTGAGCAGCAGAGGCCTTCTATTTCATCATCTCCTCGTCTTCCTTCTTTTTAACGGAGATATTACATATCCAGACTACAACCTTCATTATGCATAGCATGTAGATTACTCCAAAAGCAGAGCATTTTGTTATTATGGTTGGCAATATGAGGACCTGTAACCAGACCTCAATGCAGGTAGCCCTTGACTTACAACAATTCATTAAGGGACCATTCAAAGTACAATGGCATTGAAAAAAGTGACATGACCATTTTTCACACTTAAGACCATTGCAGCAGCCCCATGGTCACATGATCAAAATTCAGATTTATTTATTTTATTATTTAATTACACTTGTATACCGCCTCCCTCCCCAAGGACTCGAGGTGGTGCACAGCCCGATAAAAATAGAAATATACAATTAAAAACCAAATTAAAATACAAATAGAAGTGGCTAATTCATTAAAAACCCAGTTATAAAAGTTAAAATTAAATTAATTAAAATATTAAAACTAATTTAAATAAATTTAAAATAAATTTAAATTTAAGATTTAAAATTTAAAACCCCGTTAAGTACTAAGCCAGACCGACTTGCTGGAATAGGTGGGTTTTTAGCGCATGCCAGAAGGTCCGCAAGTCCGTAATAGTCCGAATCTCTGGGGGCAATTCGTTCCAGAGGGGAGGGTGCAGCCACAGAGAAGGCTCGCACCCTCGGGGCTGTCAGACGACACCGTCCTGACAATGGAATCCCAAGGAGACCCACCCTGTGGGAACGTACCAGTCGGCCGGAGGCTGATGGTGGCAACAGGTGGTCCCATAAGTATCCGGGTCCCGTAAGAACCCTGATGCCAGGCAACTGGTTCATATCTATGATGGTTGCAGTGTCCTGGGATCATGTGGTCAGGTTTTGTGGTGCTTCTGATAAGCAAAGTCAATGGGGAAGCCAGATTCACTTAACTACCATGTTACTTATTTAATAACTGAAATGGTTCACTTAATAACCATGGCAAGAAAGATTCTAAAATGAGGCAAACTTCACTTAACAAATGCCTCACATAGCAATATAAATTTTTGGCTCAGTTGTGATTGTAATCAAGGACTACCCTGTAGCTCCCTACCCATGCTCAAGAACAGAAAAACGAAGTAGAAATCTCATCAAGGACTTTTAATCTTTTTTCTAAAAGGAAAAATGCAGTAATCATACATTAAATAACTAACCATCTGCTGGCCTTCTAGGCCGGACCAAATCAACTGTCTAATGATAGTGTTGGCCCTGCATTTGGTCTATTTCAACGTTTTGGATTCAATCGCTCCTTTTCAAAAGGAATTTTCCAAATTCCCCTTCCACTTGTTTGTGGATTTTAATAATATCCATTCATATTTGAAGGAGTTCTCCCAGTTTCACATTTTTGTCAATGTTATTTCTCCTCGCTTCCCCACACTATAGTGCTCTTGTTTTGACAGATGAAGACAGCTGAAGCAGTTGAAAAATTGTAAAAAGAGTTATGTTATCTGTCAGGCTAAAACCTCTAATCTCGTTGTTCATCACTCATGTATTTCCTATCCAGTAACACACAGCCGGAGAGTCAATCACAATTGTTTGAGAAAACGCCTGTCTTTGGCTTGACTGTTAACCTCCTGCAAGATATCACCGTTTTTTGTTTTGTCTTGTTTTTGGATTTCTGAGGCTTGGAAGGGATGGGAGGGAGGGAGGGAAGAAAGCTGAATTTCCCAAAAAGAGATGGTGATGATGAAGCGATTAGAATCAGACTGGATTCTAAATGAATGTTAAGCTTTCTCGTGCTTCCTGTGCAATGAAAAGCACAGCTATATTGTATCCTTCTAAAGGCTTTTTCAAAAAAGACATGAAATACATTTTCAGATTTTAAATTATCTAGAGGTGTGTGTGTGTATTCAAACGACGTAGCTTATAGGTCACTGAAAATGACATTTATTTTCAGTCTTGGAATGGTGTATAAAATATTTAGAGACCTGTTTTCAGTATGTTGGGTGATGGGTTTTCAACTACCACCAGGAAAGCTGGGTAGTGCAGACATTTGGCATCTCTTATTTGCAACTACAAAAAAACATTTTCCTTTCACACTGGAAAATCCAGTGAATGTTGTTTTTCGTTATGTTTTGGCAAGCCATCTTTGCAGAACTGCTGTTGCAGGTAAATAAATGCAGTAGCTATTAAAAGTATCAGTAGAAAATGCTAAGTTCCCTGAATGTAAAACAGGGAAAATAAGCAATACACACCTATAATATACAACTCTCTGCCCCCCCCGTCCCCCCAACCTGTTTGTTTCAACCAAGATTACAAGGCATTTTTAGGCCTGGCAAATATTTTCCATAGTTAATTCTTAACTTACTCATTAACTGTCTACTCCTACCTATTGAACAAAGTGCAAGAACCTACATTGTAGCAAACAAGTTCGTTTCCAAGGCAGAACACGTGCCAGGATACACCCATGAAGGCTCTCCTTCATACTGCAGTCACCTGTACAAATCAGGGGGCTCCTCTGAAGAAGGGATTAGAAATGGTAAAGAAAGAGCCAATGGGGGAAAAAAGGAATGAGGCATAATTCTAATAATGTCCATTTCCCACCATGGCCTCGTGGACTGATTTGCTGGGCTAATTTAGAATGTGACAATGTGCGACCATAAATGGTTTAACATGATTTGCCTCACAGCATGTATTTGTTGCTGTGAAAGAAGAAGATGTTACAAGAATTTCTGATATGTGATTTAGAGCTGTGTCCATATTTACAGTATTTGGCAGTAAGAGATTGTGAATTTGCAGATTTAGGACTGCAGCCTCCACATTTCCTGCTATGAATGTCTGGCAAGTGTAACCCGAGAATTAAGCCACACACTGATAGCAGGGACTGAATGTTTGAAATTTTCAGAGAAGCCAAGCGGTTCCTGCCAGATTCAATCTGTGAGGAGAACAAGAAACAGGTAGGATAGACTTCAGTCTGTTGTATTCTCTCTTAAAAGAAAAGCTCTGAAATGAATGAATGAAGGAGGACCAAGCAGGATACGGCAGCAGAAGTCTCAACATTAGAACCGTTAGAACAATTACTCAGTGGAACAACGTGCATCCAGAAGTTGTGAATGTTCCAACACTGAAGGTTTTAAAGAAGAGATTGGATTTGTCTGAAATGGTATAGGGTTTCCTGCCTAAGCAGCGGGTTGGACTAGAAGACCTCCAAGGACCCTTCCAACTCTATTCTATTCTATGTGGGGGAAAAAACCCTAAACCTAGCCAAAATCTGGGCTTAATACTTGGAACTTTTGTTCATATTAGCACAGCTTTTATTGTTGGTCTGGTTTTGCCAGATACAGAAAGAGAGTAACATATGCCCTTTTGGACATTAGGAATTGTGAGAGGACAAACACCTGAGATATTTGGAGGAGAAAGATGTAAATTAAAACAGGTTAAAGCATATCCACCAAATATAAAGCGTGAATGTAACAGAATGAATGTAAGAAATAGGTGTGTGAATTAAGCAGTCAACTTCAACTGTCTCTTCAGTTTTAAGGAGGGAAAAAAAAATCTGTCGTGTAATTTTCAAAATGGCCCTCAGACATTGCTTCTCCCCTTTGTAGAGTGATGTTGCACACTTCCAGACTTTAAGATGAGATAATTTTTTCTTTTTTGTAGTTACATTAAGATTTTTTTTATAAAAAAAGAAAGAAATGCAAGAAATGAAGAGAGGGAGAGAGAGAGAGAAAACCAAACAGTAACACAAGAGAACTGTCTCATCTCTAAGATATAGGCCCACCTCATCCATGCCAGCAGAGGAGGCATGCTGCAAATCTCATAAGAGATAAGAAATTTTGGCTGGTATTGTCCAGGAGAAGAGCCTTCTCTGCTGTGGTCCTGGCCCTTTAGAACATTTTGCCCCCTAAGGTGACCCTCCTGATTTTCCCACAGGAGTCTGAAGACTTGGCTTTGCCAGTTGGCTTGAGGCTGTAGTAAGGGGAGAATCACAGTGGCGGTGGTTGATTGATTAATACCAGTTGCCCACACCCCCTCCCGGCATATTCTCTTTCCTCCTTCCCCATCTTTAGTTGTAAATTGTATCTATTTTTAATTTTAACATGATTTTAGATATTTGTGATTTCCTTTTAATATTGTAAGCCACCCAGAACTGCCTTGTGCCAAACAAATGTAATAAATAAAAACAAAAACAAAATAATGATTCTGAAACCTTCTTTTCAACAGAGGGTTACAATCTTATGGCCCCTCCTCCTATTTAGATAATGTGTTATCTTAGCAATGTAGATATGGGGCCCAGTTGTGGTCACAAGTCGAGGACTACCTGTAATGAGAAAAATGCCACCCAGTAAGAATGACATTAACTCCTTTGAAGTTAGATCTTCTTCTGTTCTCTGGTGAGAATAAGTGGAGATAGTGTCTCAAATAACTTTCACTGGAGGAAAAGAAAGATTGTACCCTAAAAACATGTTTCCTCTGTGGAGGTGGCTAGCAGCATCAGGTTTCTGGATGTGCAGCTAATGAGTAGATTGCTCAACAGCGAGACACTGGTGAAGCGGGCAAATCAGCATCTGCATTTTCTGCATCACCTGAGAAAAGTTCATCTTCCTTCCCTGGTCCTTACCACTTTCTATAGAGAGTCTCCTGTCATCGTGCATTACTGCCTGGTTTGGAAGCATTACTGCTTCGGATGGGAAGGCGGTGCAGAGAGTGGTGAGGATGGCAGAAAAGATTATTGGCAGTCCACTTCCTCCTGTCCAGGATATCGCATATAAGTGTTGCTTGAGCAGAGTCCGCAGGATTGTCTGGGACACTACGCATCCTCTTCACAACCTGTTTTCCTTGTTGCCTTCTGGGAGGAGGCTTTGTGGTAACTGAAGCAGACCATCTAGATTCAGGCACAGTTTTGTTCCACATAGCATCAACCTTGTGAACTCTCAAGATTCTTCTTTCTGCTACGTATTCAAAATGGACAATTATGTGTATGTGTATGGTGCAGATATATATACGTATATGTATATAGCATGTGTATATGTTTGTTATGTATGTGTTTGGGTACATATACACTTTCTCTTGAGAGCAGGCAACAGAATTTCATTTTTAATGTGAGCCAGCATGCTCACAATAAATAAAATGACAATAAAAGTTATTTATCTTATATTGTTGCCGTCCTCAACTAAAAATGGCTGGTGTGGGTGAGGTTTCCCTCCCCAGTTTTCAGCCTTTCTCTCCTTCTGTGCGGTCCCTTGACCGTATCTGCATAGGAGAATGAAAGGCTGCAGATGTGAAAGCAGCTGGAAGCAAAAAAAAAAAAAAACAACCCCACCTTTGCCAAGGACCCTTGGAGGAGCTTGCAGGGAAAGCAGCTTCCTTTTCTCAGCCATCTTCATAATTGAAATCTGAAACAAAAACTCTCAATCCAAGTGCACAAAGATATTACCACCAGAAGGAAACAAGACCAAAAATGAATCTTCTCCCCAGTGCTCATCCCTTGTGCAAATACGATTAAATGCCAAGCTGATATCCTGCACATCTCAAATGTGCAGGTTTTAGCCTCAGGGGAGCTTTGTCAACCAGCCAAGCTTGGAGACAGCAGGTGTTTCGATAAACTCTAAATCTGAGAAAGACTGCCGTTTTTTATATCAACAGTTGGAGAACTTTCCCCCAAGAACTGCAGTTCAGAATTATTTTGGCTATTGTCTTGGCATGAAATCATTTTTACATCCAAGGGTGCTTGCTTTTTCAGCCTGTCAGAAATCCGTAGCAAGTGTGTCACCACGAGAGTTGTGGGGGGAGGGGAACACAAAGCCAGTGATGGTGGCTTCCAAACAATGAACCATTCTTTGAAAAGTGCCCTGCTTCACTTTTCAAACTGCAGCTAAGTGGAAGTGCGCCCTTTTGAAATTCAAATGTTCTGATAACAATAACACACGGCACTCATTTGAATAAATTAGGGAAGGAACAGTTGCTTAGAAAAGTCTGAGACTCAGAGCTCAAATATTTTGGATAATAAAATGAAGACGAATGTAGGATGTCCCCTGCCTTTTCCCTGCCCTTTTTGGCTCACTGTGTATTAATCCTGGACACTTGGAAATACCTGGGTTCTTACTAAAACATGCTAAGCAACTTTCAGCTGCTTCGTCGGCTCTGCCAGGCATAAATTGAATCCAGCAATAAAAACACTTCTGTTGCAAATTAGTCAAGAAAAGGATTTACAACCCCCTTTTTCTTTGTTTGCAAAGCCCTTCCATGTTAAATAGAAACATACTGTAACTGTACAGCTTGTTTTTTAATCATTAAAGGCACTGTTAGTATTTACAGAGAAGAAAAGAAAATCGTTCACAAGTCAAGCGTGACTCCTTTTGGCAATATAGCAGTGGTTTGCCACGGCCTTCTTCTGAGACGTTGATTCGATCTCCCAGTCTCATCTCTAGCCCTTGGGACGTCTGAGGCCTAATCAGGCCCAATCTTGATTAGCTTCTGAACTGAGCAGGGTCGTAGGGAGCAATAGGGTTGGTTGCTTCTGTACCAGCTTTTCTGCTATGTGGCAGAATCCCTGTCTAATCTGTTAAATGCATGAGTGGATCTGTGGTGGAATCCCCAAAGTTTATGGTCCTTGGGGATTTTAATTTCCACCTGGGAGATATTGAGTTGAGGGCAACACAGGGGGTCATTTCCACCATGGTGATCAGGAACTTGACCCAAACAGCGGAGAGCCCAGCACATACTAGATGTCACACCTAGATCTGTTTATCTTACAGCAGTTGCAACATGATCTGATCTGAAGACATTGCTACCAGTCCACTACCTCAGACACAATACTTTGCTTTTCTGTTTAATATTGTCCCCCACCCCAGTATAGAGGCAGAACCGATTAGATCAGTCTGTTTAGTGCACTCTGATGGGTTCCAGAAGGAGCTTGAAGATTTTTGCCCAGAATCTGATGTGTGGTATGGTCTTAGCCTTGGTCATTGTCTGGAATAGGCATGCGATGAGGGCCGTGAGCAGGATTTGTTCCTTTGTGACCTCTTATTGTTCACGGATCCTGAGAGTTTGAGTGGTTTGCTGAGGAATTTTGGAAGATGAAATATCAGGAGAAATTTCTACAGCACCGTTGGAGAAAGAGGAAGAATGAATCTAGCTAACTAAGAACCATATTAAAGCAATAAAACCACTGTGGCAATAGCAACATCTCCCAAAGATAACCGGTAACTGTTTTTCTGCTCTTAATATAAGTAAGGTGTAACCTCAGGTTACAATGGCTAGAATTTCCGCTTCTAAGCAATGTAGTCAGAAAGTATGATGCCATGTGCCCATATCACTTAGTGATGCAGGTAACAATGGCAGTTCCCATCTTTACCTGCATTGGTCAATATGAGGCCCTTTAATTGCGACTTCAGGTTTTGTTTTTTTTCCCTGGCTCCCCTTTGACTTTATTCGAGGGAAGCTGGCAGGGAACATTGGAAATGATGTTCATGGGACACAGCAATGTAATTGTAAGCCAGGTGCTGAGCATCAGAATCAGTGGTGGAATTCAAAAATTTTAATTACCAGTTCTGTGGGCATGGCTTGGTGGGCATGGCTGGAGGGGGTCATGTGACTGGATGGGCAGTTCCTGTAAGCAAAGCAATAAAGATTAGTCTAGAATCAACACCAGAATGTTTCTTTCCTGCCTTCTTTACAGGATTAACCCTGTAAAGTAGGAAAAAACAAAAGGAGATTTTTTCTAACAACTGGTTCTCTGAACTGCTTAGAAAAGTTACTACCGGTTCTAGTGAACCGTCTAGAACCTGCTGAATTTCACCTCTGGTCAGAATAACGATCACATGACCACAGGGATATTTTTAATGGCCAGGACTACGAGAACCCATTGTAAGTCCCTCTTATCCAGTATTGTTGAAATTTTGAACATTTTCTGAATGAATGGGTATAATTCAAGAACTACATGTATGTCTACAGATATCTGTCTACCTTTTTAGAGTGACTGTTCCTTGCCGGGGAGGGATAAACTACAAGATCACCTGCCAGGCCTTTGTGAGGAATTATCTAGGTATTTGGTTAATAAAGTCACTTTATTTACTTGGATATGGACACTAACTGGGCAAGTCCTGTTGTGGTATTGAAAAAAATCTTGCATAATTAGCTGGGATGAGTTTGAGCTGCAACTCCTGAGAAGGTTGACAGAATCCTCAAGTCTGCCAATAAAAAGTACTTATTAGACCCATACTTTCCTGGTTGGTAAAGGACTATCAGAAAGTGATATGTGTTTTGGTCCATGAAGTAGTATGTTTTGTTAAGACCTTGGCTTTCTTGAAAGGGAAAGTAGTGCACTCCCTTCTCAATAAGCTATCACTTAAAATAAGTAAAAGTAAAGGTTTCTCCTACCATTCATGTCTGACTCTAGGGAACACTCTCTGATATCTCTGATTCAAGAGCCAGCATTGTCCAAAAACATTTCTGTGGTCATGTGGGCAACATGACTATATGCCTATCTGGGTAGATAAATATCCACTCTAGGAACACTACAAGTAAGAACGTGTGATAAAAATATTTTAAATATATGGTGAATGTTCATTTACTTTCAAATAAATTCTTCAGCAGTCCCATGCTGTACTAAAAGACCTAAGTAAACTAGTCTGTAAAACCAACATAATACACAAAATTGAATAAAAGGCATGTGAGTCATTTGTGGAGTGGGGGATGTAAGATAACTATTTCTAAATGCAATTTCTTTTTCATTTTTTCCCCAAAAGGAGATGAAGTTGTTGTGAGTATCTTAAATCTCTAATCCTAAACCCAAGGCCTTTTGGTCACTGATACGGTGGGAATAATAAATTGTAATAGCCAGTGTTTTTTCTTAAATAACTAACTTAATTCCATGTAGTAGCAAGAAGGTAGCATGGGTAACCTTAAAATACTCTCAAGATTTGAACAAGTACAAAATTAATCTTTTGGAAGGATGGGGATGAAGAGGGAATCTGCCACTTCTGAAAAGTTCCTTATAACACACACTTTAGTATCACACACCAAATAAGAAAGTCCAGAGCCTGGAATTGTCTGTGATAACTCTTTATATTTTCAATGACCCCCACTGTATTCTGGGAGACTAAGTATGCAGAGTGCCACTGAAGAGGCAAATTTGAAGGAACAAAATCTACTCCTTGTAAAACAAAAAATTAACAAAATGTGGGGAAAATGTTATCTTTATTTTAATAGCATTCTTCAAATAGTATCCATCATAGCATGCTAGTTAATGTAAAGGAGGTATGATACTGCATCTTGATACTTAAAGATCATAAATATGATTGATTCTTTGGAGGCATTTTAGTGGGGAGTTGAGGGAGTACAGTGGTACCTCAGTAATTGTTAATTGGTTCTAGAAGGTGTGATGAATACCAAAAACGATGAGTATGAAACTATTTTTTTCCCAATAAGGAATAATAACAATAGCACTTAGACTTATATACTGCTTTGTAGTGCTTTACAGCCCTCTCTAAGCAGTTTACAGAGTCAGCATATTTTCCCCAACAATCTGGGTCTTCATTTTATTGACTTCGGAAGAATGGAAGGCTGAGTCAACCTTTGAGAGGATCATGATTGAGCTGCTGGCAGTCGGCAGAGTTAGCCTGCAATACTGCCTTCTAACCACTGTGCACCACAGTCCTTAACTAATAATGTAGTGAGTCACAAGGCAGCTGACACCGACAAGTTCTAGCTTGTGTATTAAGTACCAAACAATGAGTACCAGGACAAAATTTTCATGCCAAAATGCATTGGCTACCAAATGTGATGAGTTTCCAAGCAGTTGAGTACCAAGAAACCACTGTATTTGCTTCCCTTTGTGAGGTGTCCAAGATTTTTTGTTAATTCTTTAGTGATGTTATAGATTTGAGTCCCTGGTAATGATACAATTGGATGGAGAGGTATGTCTGGCTTGTGTGTTTTGGAGCATCCATAGAAGTGTGGAAGGATAGGGTCACTGCTTTTCATGTGCAAAGTGGAAAGGAACTTAAAAACACAGGGACATATTTTTCATGGGAAATAATGAGGGGCATTAGCAGAAATCTAACACCAGATTCATTTGTTAGCTTCTCTAAAATAATAATCACTCAATTCTTTATTGCTTGCAGAAACTTTTGCTGGTTGGTATTTTTAGAAAGTGTAAAAATATTTCCTGGATCTCATGTTCATTAAGATTTCACCGCTTGTCAATAAATGAGGCATTAACACATAAATGTAAAGTGTTTTACATTATACAGGCTCTAAAAATGTGAGCGCAGTTGTCTGAAATACACATGTGCTAAATCACAACAGAAAAATGGGCATGGAGCTGCCTTAGAATGAGAAATGAGGGTAAGAGAAATAAAAAAGTTGCCTGTGACATATTTATCCACCCATCCTTGCTCCAAATATTGAGGTGAATGGCACTGAAGATAAAAGTAGATCTTGTGCTTTCCTCCAGCAGTAGAAATGGACAGCAATGGCTTCAGTGAGGGAAGATTTTTTTGGAATAATGGACTATGCAGTGTGACATCATAGTAAAAGCACTGCCCCTTATGTATTTGTGTGTGATTTTTACAAAAGCTACTGGAATAGTCCAAAGAAACATCAATACAGGTAATTCCCTAATTTTTGCATGTGCTAGAGAAGAATACTATGAAGGAACACAAGAATTTTATCTTGAGGAGACAAATCACTCTGCTTTCCCAGTTGAAATACCAGAGTCTAATCAAAGCCATTTCACAGAGACCTACTATGAAACCAAGGAAGCCTCTCTTGCCCCTCAATTCATTGTTTAAATAAATACTGTATATTTCATGTATGATTGTATATCTTACACAAGTACAGTACAGAGATGAACAATGCCCATAATCATACACAATCCCAGCATGTTTTGGATTAACATTTAGCTCTTCAGCCAAGTATATTCTAAAAAATAAACACCAGTGTAAGAATCATATGGAGAGGATTGACTGAATGACATATAATCTGAATGTGTTTTTGACAGAGCGAAGTAATACTCATTGGCTTGGCCAATGCCAAGGCCTTCCTTCCTTCCTTCCCTCCT
>JAEANM010009695.1:3075-16221 GCA_017656035.1 Myanophis thanlyinensis
GCAGGAAGGAAGGAAGGAAGGAGCAGGAGGAGGGAAAACAACATACCCAACATCTGGAGGAATTGAAGAACCACTCTGACAAATACAAGGATTGCTTGTTCATTGTTTGCTGCCTTTTCTTCCAGAAAGGATGCTACCACAAAGCGATCATTCATTTATCTAAAAAAAACAAAAAGGGGAAAAAAACATTTCATTGGGAATGTAATCAAGACACTGTTATTATCAGATCCTCAGTCACTGGTGCAATCTATTATAAGCACTCCTATCTTTTTCTTTTAAAAAAATGATTTTAAAAAAGGCTTACCATTAGAATATGCCTGACTTGTGCCCAGAGCAGGGCTGAAATGCAGCCTGATTGCACCGCATCGCCTGAACCAGTAGCGACTATTTGAATTTGTCCCTGCCCTTTTCTTTCCCTATAGGAGCTTGTTCTTTTTCCCCCTTAATCAGCTGTTTGGTGTGTCTCCAGAGCCTTCCTAATCCCGGCTGTCTCTGGTGCCTGTAAACGAGCTTTAAAGAGCTGCGTTGCAACGCAGTTGGCATACATGCGCGCACACCGAACTGGTAGCAAAACTGGTCTGATTCTACTCCTGGCCCAGAGCATATTAAAGCTGCATCCACTGATTAGGAGAGAAGGAATAGCATCACCCACTAACCCTATCCATACTAGAGATGATCCATGGGCCATATTCAGATTCAGATCAACAGAGTTGGAAGGGATCTTGTAGGTCATCTAACCCAGGCAGGAGATCCTACACCATTTCTGATAAATGGCAGTCCAATCTCTTCTTGAAGACTGCCAGTGATGAAGCTCCCACAACTTCTGAAGGCAAGCTTTTTCACTGGTTGGTTGTTCTCATATGCACCGAAAACAAATTCCTTGTGTGCCCAATCACATTTAGCCAATAAAGAATTCTATTATCATCATCATTCTCATATTGCCATCGCTATCTATCTATCTATCTCAATGTTTAACAGAACAGAACAAAATAACAGTTATTCCATTGATTGATTGGTTTCATTGACAGAAAATTTATTCTTATTTCTAGATTGAATCTCTCCTTGATCACTTTCCATCCATTATTCCTTGTCTGGCCTTCAGGTGCCTTGGAAGAGTTTGACTCTTCCTCTTTGTGGCAGCCCCTCAAATATTGGAACATTGCTATCATGTTTCCCCTGATCCTTCTCTTCACTAGACTAGCCATGCCCAGTTCCTGTAACTGTTCTTCATATGTTCTTCTATCTTCTACTGGCTATCCATGAAGCATTAATGGTAAATATGACCCTCTTTGAAATATTAAGCTATAAGCATTTAAAACTATTTGACAGGTTGGGGGATCCTGTCTATTCTTACTGCAAGAAGGAGTGCTTTGTTTCTTCAAGTTGACTCCCTTGCAAATGTGTTGGAGCTGCAACTGTCAGTTCTGTCAGAACTGTCACACCAACTTGGGGAGACTTCAACTCCAGATTTTTTTTAATGCTGATTTGAGAATGCTTAAAAATGAACTCCATCTGGATCATGTGGCAGATGTATTCAGAGTTTAGGTGCCTATCAGGTAAACATGGTCTGAAATATGGGATGTACTACTGTAGGAAGTTAGCACCCCCTCTTCCTAGAAGAATGAAATATTCTAGGAAATACAAAAATGGGCAGAATATATTTCCCTAAAGGAGAAACATGCTCTTGGAAAACAGACCCATCTTTGTTAATAGCCCCCTGCAGCTCCAGGTTGATGGGATTAGTCTGATTGGATTAAGCCATCTAGCAGAACTCACCACCTGGCCCCTTGGAAGATTACATTGCCCAGCAAGATTCAACCAAGCCTGGGACTCAAAAGACAAGCTATAAAGTTACCCCTGCATGGGCCATGGGAGTCTGACAACCAATCAGAACACAAGCTCAAATTCAAAGCCCAACAGAGGGCATAAAACCCAGGGGCTCTCAGCATCTCTGCCCTTTTCACCTATGACCTCAAGCAATGTGGTCCTACTCCACCAATAAAACCATCCTTCCAAGCAGCCTCCATGTTTCCAGTGTCTTTCTCTCCACTTGGAACTGAACCCAGATGGATATTCCTTCCAACACTACATATTGAGTGCTTCTGAATCCTTGGGAATCCTGAACAGAAAGAGAAGGAGAAGCTGAGCCCCCTCGTTGTCAATTAAATAACAACTGATAGAGGCTGACCTGGCATTTAGGAGCAACAGCTGAAAGCCAGGCCCTCTGAAGGCCTTCTGAAGTTCTGCAGATTGAGGGGCTGAGACTGGAATTGAGACTGAGCTGGAACACAAAACTGGTACAAGACATCAGCCTCACATTCTTTGAGAATGGTCCACTTCATCTTTCCCATCCTATCTCCACATATCCACTATCATCATAGTACTTTAATACATCCTCATCTCCTCAAAGGTAGCACCATCCCTCAATGTAGGATCTCAAATTCTCCAGTGGTGACCTCCTCCTATTCTCAACATCATCCATCCCAGGGAGGGGAAGCCAGGCATAGGGAGGTACTTTAGCTTCATTGGCTAAACATTCCCTGTTTTGTTTAGGTTTTAACAAAGTTTTAAACTTACAAATTTTACAAAGCTTCCCTGAGTACTTTTAGAAGTGGTATAAATGCTGAAAAGCAAACCAGAAAGCAAACCTACCAATGTGAGACAAAGCCTGGAGGACACAGCAAGTAAGCTATTGCAGTAACATAACAATGTACCTTTATTACTTTGTGTGTATCCAATTTGCTTCTTGTCCATGGGACTGAAATACTCTGCAGCTCGAAGGGAAATGCAAAGCAACAGGAATTTTAAACCAGGAATTTTTATCCTTGAAGTTATCTAAAAAGCTCCTAGGGACATTACAGCTAAGGTCCTGAGCATTCTTGCTTTGAAATGAGATTCAGTCTCTTTCAATAGGAATTATTTTCTAAATAAGTTTTAGATGCTAGATGCAAGCTATAGCTTGGGAATGCAAACAACACTGTATGTTTTGTGCAGTACATGTTTTGTAAGATAATATTCAATCATGGAAAAGGTAGCAATGGATTAAAGTATCATTGGTAAGGCGATTCAGTTCAAACTTTTATTGTCAATGCACAACATGTGAACAATGAAATTGAATGAGCCTCCATTGATGCAACACAAGAACATAGAATACATCTCAAGACTTATTTAAAAAAAACTAAGTAAATGATGGGGCTAGGCACACCTTTCCACATACCTACCTACCTACACATTACATATACATATACATACAGACACACGCGCACACCCACACACACATATTATTCCACCGGTATGTGCAATTTAAATAAGAAAATAAGAAAGAAGAAATATTGCACATTGCGCTGGCATTGTAAGTCTGTCATATTAAGTCTAGTTGTGTTATGTAGGAGATGCCCATAGATTGAAATCAAAACATGGTTTGTGCCTTCAAAAGGACACTGGGTTTTCATATTTCTGTTTTTAATCACCTTGGGAAATTGCTTGTTTCCAGGTATTAGGAACTTTGGATAGAGAAACTTTAATAGCAAGAGCTGGGTTTTCTTTAATTCTTAGTGAAAGACATTTTTAATAAAAGTTAAAAAATTGTTTTTTTTGTGGAATAAAGAGCAAAAGTTACAAATAAACTAAGGTTCCAGATAAATCTGAAATTAAAAAAAGATGGAATTAACTGTAAATAATACTTCCCCTGAGAAAAATGCATTTGTTTTGAATTATTAAAAAAAATAAGATTAAACTTTAAAAATTTATTACAATTTTAAAGATTACAATTAAAAGAGGACAACACTCCAAGTTGACTTACTAAATTGAAGCAAAATATTTTAAAATTGGACATACTGAAATATATTTTTGAACAATGAGCTCAGAAATTAATTTTAAGAGTGTCTGCTTCTAGAGATAGACTATGTTTAAAAGTTGCTGTGGAATAGTACAAGTATTACCTTATAGGAATTGAGATTGATTTAAAAGTGGATTTAAAAATATCAGGCCACAAGAATGATATGGAAATGGATGTTACAATGGACATACAAAAGATACCAGCCACTAATTAAAAGGGAGATACAGATAATAGAACAAAAGAGTGACCTGTATAATTTTCCTATATTGGATCTAAAAAAGAGGCTAAATTTGAAGAATTTTGTGAATGGAAAATATAAATAAAGTAGATTTATTTGATCAAGCTTAAAATAGGTATGTTGTTATCTCTGTTAAGCCTGACTTTTGCTGACATTGTGACTGAAATGGTGATGCTTTCTGCATTTGTTTATAGATAAGATATGGAAAATATAGGTCATTGGTTGCAGTTGACAAGATGATAAAATTGATAAACTAAAATTGTTTATCCTTGTTATGAAGAAGGAGGAAGTCACTCTTTTATATATTATTTCTTCATTGTATACTTTTTTCTTTTTTTCTTTTCTGCACATTTTTTTCCTTTCCTTTTTTTTAAAAACTGTGCATTCATTTTTATTGTTGCAAATTGTAATCTTTACTAAAATTTCTATAAGAAAGAGAGAAAACTAATAGCATGCCTTTCTAGTTTGTTTCATGCTTAAGAGTGGAAACAAAAGACATTAACATGAAGCGAGAGAGAAAAAAATGCACAAATACGCCTGCCTACTATAATTGCCTGATTCTTGAATTTTTGAACAGCTCTTTAATGCTATTCATATGGATGAAAAGCTCATATGTGCATATATTATTTCCTTGGCACTAAATGCTTTAACCACGGAAAACCCTGGTATTTTATTAATATTCAGCATCAGAAATATACCAATCTTTAACGGCTGTCAGGGATTAGTGCCTTTTGGAAAATCTTGCATAATATTTCACCAAATGAGCCACTTTCTTCTTGATTCATGTCTCTAGCTATTTTCCTCTCTCATAAACCTAAAATTACAGCACTACTATTAGACAGAAATTATCACTGAAAACAATAAGAGGTAAAGTTTAGCATAGCAGTTTGTGAATATTAAAAGGCACCTTTGTAATCTTTGTAAACTGCTGAATACAGTTTAGGCACCTTAGGGGAAATGGTTTCTCTGCATTTATTGGGCGTCGCCTGCTGATTATGTCAAAAAGGAAGAATAAACTCATCACCTTATTGCTCCTTTAGATTAAACTTTATATTAATTCAGCTGCAGTCACTTGCACAAGAACAGCAGGTCTTGACAGGGCTATGGATCTCCATCTGCATCAGACTCTTCAGCAAATTGGTTTAATAATGATAACCTGAGTGCAATAAGCTGACTGAAGGATTGCCTCACAGACTGACATTTTTTTGTCATAATAGATGGAACTGTCCCGATTGCATGAAATACAACATTAAATACATGCTACAATGCAAGTTGACTATTGCTAGGTAAACCTCCTGGTTTCTCTGGCCATTTTTGCTGTCCATTTTGGTAGAGATTCTCTACTTCACTTCTCATCAGCATCCACAGCAAACTGCAGCAATGGCAAAAAAAAAAAAAATGACAATTGCACAATGACATAAAACACATACGCCACAATTGTCCCAAAGGTGCTTTTTCCAAAAGGCAACTGGATTTTTTTGGTCCAGTTTTCTCTTGGTTAATCCAAGAAGCTTCATTGTCAAAGAAAAACATTGCCTTTTAGAAAAAGCACCTCTGAGACAACCATGTCCTGGATGGTTGAGAATCTCCATAGACATATGCCACAATTATGGTACATACTTTGTTAAAATGTTGATGAAGGCACACAGGTTGTGGCATGTGTGTGATTACATGATCATGGACATGTCATAATTTGCCTATTTTGGACCTTCTGCAGGCAAAAGATGGACACTGCAATTGATCTATATTTTAATTTGCAAGAGGATTGCTTGATATTACAATACCAAGAGCAATAGATAATCAAATCAAATCAAATTTTATGCATCACATGCAGACATACATGGTATGAAATGCAGTGGAATGTGTATGTGACCACTCGCGACCACAGGTAGTAGGGCAAGAGGATAATATAGACAGGGAGGGAGAATAAATTAGGGAGTGGTTGAGAGAGGTACATTATAGGAATACTTTATAGTCTTGGGTTTGTTGTAGTTTGATTTAGGGTCCGTATTGCCTGTGGGAAGTAGCTTCTCCTTAGTCTCGCTCTGTTGGCTTTCAGGGAGCGGAGGAGCTTTCCTGACCGCATCATGGTGAACAGTCTGTTGTTGGGGTGGCTGGGATCCTCCATTATTTTCCTGGCTGTAGTTTGGCATCGTCTGTTGTAGATGGAGTGCAGTTATAGTAGTATAGTAGGGAGCTTGGTATGGATGATACACTCTGCTAGGCGCACCACCCTCTGTAGAGCTTGCCTGTCCTGTATGGTGCTATTCCCGAACCATGTGGTGATGTTGCCCATCAGGATGCTTTCTACTATACAGGAGTAAGAGGAATAATAGATAAGATAAGCAACAGATATTACAATAAAAGAGCACTTTGATTTATATATTGCTTCATAATATTTACAGCCCTCTCTAAGCAATTTACAGAGTCAGCATATTGCCCCCAACAATCTGGGTCCTCATTTTACCGACCACGGTAGAATGGAAGGCTGAGTCAACCTTGAGCTGATCAGGATCAAACTCCTGGATGTGGGCAGAGTTTGCCTGCAATACTACATTCTAACCATGGTGCCACTAATCTTATTTTAAGATTAGTATTATTTGAAAGAGTTGCTTAAATCATTGCTTCTGAAAAATACCTTATTAATCATGTAATGGTATTAACAGTAATGCTAATAACCTAACATTAACAATTATATAATGCAAATTAATTTAACCTTAATAAAATATAACAGAAATAAAGGTGATAGAAATAAAATGGTACTTATGAAAAATGCCTTCAAGAAGGTGATTCCCTCAGAGAAAGTGTCATGCACTCAAACAAGATTCATTTTATTGAATATTGGAAGCTCTTTATTCCTGTATCTTCTCAGTACCTTCTTTCCAATGTCAATTCTTCCCGATCAATTCAGCCTTCTCTTGTAAACTATATTATTTTGCAGTGTGCTCGTGTGTGTCTTTGTTTGTCTTCTCAGCAACTGTGAAATAGAAAAGATTAAATATTGTAATTTAGCTCTTGAAATCTAAAGTTGTCATCAATATCTTAGACATCAATTTCAGAGATGGCAGGTGTTATACCCCTTTGTACAGGACAGATGATGGGAAAACATATCCAGCCCTTCTCTTGACAGGAAACTTAAACCTCTGGATGGGAATTCATTAGGTTTCCATATAGTACTTCATAAGAGAGGTAATTAATAAGCTGACTGTTTCTTCTCCTTCCAGAATAGAAATCTTGAAGAGGAACAGAAAATTGGATACCTAAGGCATCTAGCTCAATTGTTGCAGGTGTCCCTGATGATGATGATAATGCAAAAACTATCTTCATCATCATCTCAGTTCCCATGATCTTGTACATGATCTTGAAATTTGATGCTGTAGTTCTTGATGATCTCATTCAAGAATTCCAACATTTTGCTAAGGCCATCTAAAATATCAAGAAATGTTTATTTTTTTTTATTTGGATGCAAAAATGCTGAAATCTCACAAGATGAAATGTTGGTCCTCTTTAATTTTGTAAATAGTGTTTTTTTTATTGTTAAATGTCTGTAGATGCCATTTTGTAGTTTAGTGTGTGTGTATGCCACATTCTTGTTGCATGGGTATGAACTCCTCCATAACTCCTTAGCATATCCTCGGCCAGGAACTGTTTCTCAAATTTCTCTCTCACACTTGCTTCCTTCAAATCTCTTCTCACATTACTCCTTTCTTCTCTGTCTTTTAAAACAGACATCTTCACCTAATTCCAATTCTTCCCTTCAAGCATCACTAGTTAAATATTTATCGTTTGATTTCCTTGGTGTGGAGTATGGTTCTTTGCTTGCAGACATTTCATTGTCCAAGTAGCAACATCATCAGATAATTGGGTAATCTTATGATGATGTTATCTAGGTGGACACTGAAACATCTGCAAACAAATAACCACACTTAGAAAGCATCAAGGACCCCACAGTTCAACCCCAGCAACAACTATTGTCTTCTTTTGGAATACGTAACTATCTCTGTTTACAACTACATGTTTATGGCAATTTTCAGTCATCCAGGTCATGGTTGTCCCAAAGATGCTTTTTCAAAAGGCAATTGGATTTTGTTTTTCCTTGAAGATGTTTTGCTTCTCATTCAGGAAGTTGAAGAAGATTCTTAGATAAGAAGTTGCATGTCTTCAAAGAAAACCAAAGTCCAGTTGCTTTTTGAAAAAAACACCTTTGGGATATCTCTTGAGATCCAAGGCATTTATATTTTATATTTATATTTTAACCTTGTAATCTAAGTTATACAATGGATTCTTGCCATGCACTTGACAATGGAAGAGTATTATAGCACCTGCAAAATTTTAAAGGTATTAGCTATTTGTATATAAATGAAGACAAGAATTAAAAAATTGATACGGAATGCCATTAAAATTATATTGTTTTATCAGTCTACAAGACAGTGGCTCAGGTGGTACATAACATGTAACAAAATCCATTTTATATTTTAATCTATTTTTTACATTCATAACTTATTACTCCAACATTTCTAGCCATAATATGATTCCTCCTCTCCTCTCTTATTCCATGCCCTCATCTTGTTCTCATAACTTGCTTTTATGGAGAGTCCTAAAGTCCTCTAGAAGTGATTATGGAAAGGAAGATTTGAACCCAGCTCAGGTGCTCTTGGTTGGGGCCTTAAATTCTGATCACTGTGTCACAGTAACCTATTGATTTTAGAGAATGAGTAGATCTTTCTTTTGTAAAATAACATTAAAAAGAGGGGATTTAATTCAAAGATTGAAATGCACTGCAATTTAACCACTTTAAAAATTGAGTATGGATAGAGATAGATAGATAGAATTCTTTATTGGCCAAGTGTGATTGGACACACAAGGAATTTGTCTTTTATGTACACTGAAAGCATATGCTCTCAGTGTACATAAAAGGAAATGGTACATTTGTAAGGAATCATAAGATACAACATTTAATGATAGTCATAGGGTACAAATAAGCAATCAAATGATACTAGGAAACAATCAGTATAAATCGTAAGGATACAAGCAACAAGCTATAGTCATAGTGGGTGGGAATGGGTGACGGAACGATGGGAAGAATAATAGTAATGCAGACTTAGTAAATAGTTTGGCAGTGTTGAGGGAATTATTTGTTTACCAGAGTGATGGCATTCAGGGAAAAAAAGGAAGAAGATTTTGGGTAGCCTAGCTTCAGGAATCTTCTATCATGTCCCTTAGATGTGCTAATAAACTGGACTGTGTAGTATTTCTGGGGTAGATGGTTTCTAAAGGGGATTGGATAAATTCATGGAGGACAGGCCTATATGAGGCTAATAGGCTGAACAACGGGTTTGTTGTTGTTTTTTGCTTTGGTTTTGGGAGAGCGTGTGTTGACCTACAAGAGAGCAACAATAACACGAGAGGGCAGGTTTTATTACCTGTTGGGATCACTCCAACTGCTGGAGAGAGAAACAAAATGGCAGACTAACTTGAGTCTTGCCCTAATCCAGTAGGGCTGTTCCTATATAATTAATTAGCCTTCCTTCAGGAATGCAGAAGCAATGGTCTTTATTTCCAAATTAACCACAGAAAAATATTTGCTTTATTCAAATATCACTATAGCAAATAAGAGTTGGGAAGTGAGGTAAGCACCATGTAGCAAACTTTATAGACATTTGAATCACAGTTCTTTGATACTGTAGAGCTACGATGAGGCTAGAATAGATGATCATTTACAGGGTTGATTACTGCTTTAAAAAAACACTTCAAAACAACACTGTGAAGATGATGAGCAATTAAGAAAGGTTTAACATGATTGCCATTTGATTCAGCTTTTCATTGCATCAGAGTGCACATTACTCCATTTTGGGATATTTATGCACAAAAATACTACAGGGAAATACTGAACTGGAAAACAGTAACTGTAAAATTTAGCTTCTTAATTGGTTTGCAACTTGCTCCCCAAAAGAAAATATATAATTAGGAATTTAAACACATTAGCACACTTCTATTGATCTTACAGTTTCTGTGTAATGAAAGTGGGAAATTCAGAATGGATCACATAAACTGATTATGTCTGTTGTCTCTTTAATCCGAAATCATTATTCAATTCTTCCAATCAAGCAGTTGAATTCACACCATTTTTCTTTTCTCATCTGAACGTTATTTCTTAAACCTGATAAATGCATTGCCCCAAATAGATGCTGGATTTTTCTCATAGCCATAGCATCTGCTTTTGCCTTTATTTATTTATTTAATTTTACAATTTACAATTCTATAGGTCAGTATGGGTACGTACGTGCCTTTATACATTAAAGTTCTTATTTTTCTCATTTGCATTTTAGATACATTCAGCTGTATCTATTTGATTAGAAAGGTGATGCAGAAATTAAATTAAAAAAATAAAATTTAATTTAAATGATCTGTCAAATCTTCTGTCATGGGGTTACTTATAAAGTAATAAAGGCAGGATAAAAATCAAATAAAAATAAATAAATAAATTAGTGCTGTTTGCCTTCCAGGTCACTATTTACATATCCTGCACACAGGCATTCATTATTTTATTCTCTAGAAGTGGAAACTATAAACAAAACCTAAGCTACAATTGTACTCAGATCTGAAAAGATCACGAGGGGCCACATTACGAACATAGCTTGGGTGCAGTTAACATGCTGATATTTTTTTTAATCAACCTTTCTTTTCTCTTCATCCTACAGCAAGGGATATATTTATTTTATGGCATTGCTGACACACAACACACTTAAGAGGGAACCAATGAGCTTTTTGAATGTAATAATATAATAACATTGCTTTTGCCTTTTAAAAATAGAGCTTGGGGCATGCTAAAATCCACAATCCTGTGAATTTTAAACCGAAAATATTGTTTATGATGATGATCTCATCTCCAAAGTTCAAGAATAAAAGGCTGTGCTAGCTAATTGGATTGTATTATATAGAAGCAGTTAAATTAACAGAGAACTCACATTTTTCCTGGAAATTCCTCTCAGCCATGTTTTATTATTTGAAGTATGGCAAACCAGGGAGAATAAAGGAAGAGCTGCAGTGACAACTGATGTCATGTCAGAGAAGAGAAGACAAGGGGACAAGGAGGACTGCCAATGACATTATTATACGCCAGGGATGCTAAGGTCCTTGGGAATCTGCTAAAGTCACCTCCCATCATGGCATCCAGTAGTTGTAATGGACTGATCTTCAACTCTGCAAATAAACAGAGGTATTTCAAATAATTACTTATAGAGGAAGGACAATTAGAAGGGGGAAGGAAAATGAACTAAAATCAATTTGATCTGTATTCACACAGCCCATCTTGCCTGTTATTGACTTGGCTTATTTTCTGGTTTTGCCCAATGGGTTGATCAAGTTAATCAAGTGGGATGAATTAACATAGAATTTTAAACTATCACCATCTCACCAAAATAACCCAAACAAAGTATTTTAACATGTTGGGAAAATGCGGATAGGAGATGTTTACCTGGCCTGGTTAAGTATGTTGTGTGGATGTACCTAGCACATGAGTATCAAACTCAATTTCCTTGACGGCTTCATCAGGGCTGTAGTTGACTTTGGGGGAGGGGGGCTGACTGGGTGGATGTGTCTGACTGGGTGAGTGTGACTGACTGGGTGGGTGTGGCCAGCTTGATGCCTCTTTGCACTGGGTAGACCGGGCCAAAGCCACATTGGGCAGACTGGGTAGACTTAATTTTTCAGGACAGGATCCAATACATAGCAGGCAATATCCAGCCCATGGGCCTTGAGTTTGACACCCCTGACCTAGCATATAAGAGGAAAAAAGATCTCCTGGAGTCCTTGACTTATGACCAGTTCCTTGGTGACTGACATTAAAATGTCCCTCTTGCATAACTGTATTTTAGGTGCTGAGCAACTGACCTTCATTTATGGCCATTCGCAACACTCCGTAGTCACATTACTGTCATCTATAACGTTTCATCTGAAATAGATATTTATTTCTAGTTTCTGGCAAAAACTCTCCATAGTGAACAATGGGTTTGCTTAATGACAATGGTGTTCACTTAAAGACCATGGCATTTTATTTACAACCATCACAAAAAAAGTTGTAAAATTGGGCACAGTCACATGGCAACCTGTTTTATGACTTTCATGATTTATGACCAACATTGCAGACTCAGTTATGGTCATCACTCCAGGACTACCTTTATTTAAAGCCAGTTAAGTCTTAACTTAATTTTTTAAAATGTCTGTGAGATTCTCAGTCATCCAGGTCATAGAGGTCTTAACGGTGCTTTATGCAGAAGGCAAGTGGACTGTTTTTTTCCAGGAAGAAGAAGGAGAAGGAGAAGGAGAAGGAGATGGGGAAGGGGAAGGGGAGGATGAGGATGTTTGTGTGTGTGTACAAGGATCATGTTTCTTTGCAGTCTTTTAAATTTTAAATATATTTTTTTATTTTTAAAAATTATTCATTACAGAGACGAATATAGCTGTTTATCAGCTCCTTACATGGGAAAATGTGAGAACCATGTCAGAGAAATTAGACTTCCACTGAGAACACAGCTGCTTCCAAAACTGAATTGATTAGATAGTCATCCCAAGAACAACCAGCCAATGTATACAGCAGCCAGAAAGCACTGAACATTAAACCAGGCCTAAATGTGGAGTTAACAGCCAATAAAGCCAGTAATACAATATCCATTTCATGTAGAAAAAGACTGATCTGATCCACCCCCGTAATTCTGCACTGCAGATACTGAGCGAACTTATATGAAGAGCCACTGTGTTTGTCCTTTACTCCTTCCAAACTACAGGAATCACACTGCATATGTTGAAGAATGGAGAGTTTGAAAAAAGGTTTTATTGCTAAGTTAATCTCAAAGAGGTAACTATGTCTCTCCACTGTAATTATAATACACTTGCACATTTATTGAAGCAGTAGTAGAATAGGGGCTATTCTAGAAAACTCTTAAAAAAAAAAAGCTTCCTATGGCTTCCAATTCCCACTCAGATGACTGGGTCTAGAACAGGGGTGGGCAATTATGGCTCCTTCATGACTCGTGGACTTCAACTCCCAGAATTCCTGAGCCAGCCATGC
>JAEANM010009696.1:0-16220 GCA_017656035.1 Myanophis thanlyinensis
GCCCCCCCAAGCCGCCACCACCCCTCCGAAGCCCCCCCAAGCCGCTGCCACCCCCCCAAGCCGCCAACGCCCTCCAACGCCGCCTCCCCATGCCGACGCCCCCCCACGCCGCCCGACACTGACGCTGCCCCCCCCCGACGCCGACCCCCCCATCCTCTTTTTTGGGCTATTAAATATGGTCAACCTACCATACACTATGGTTTAGACATAGGCTAGTTTGACTTCTGTGAAGCTCAGTATGATAAATATGAATCCATCTCCTTTTCCAGATGAAAGCTAAGGAACATAACATTCTCAAGATGCTTCAGAATAACTTCAGACACAATTCTTTCTTTATGGAAGGAAGAAACAGCAGGCCTTCAAAAGCTAGTCAACTTTTCACATAAGCCCAAAATTTTACTATCAGTTTAATTGAAATATCACTTGAAATGAACATGATACAGAGTCTATTAACAAGTATCAAATCAAAAGAGAAGGTGACAAAGATTAAATTGCAACAAATTACTGTATTAAAAAGAAAAGATCTAGTTATTGTTATTTACATTTTGTAAGAAGCATACAAGCAAACAGAAGTAATGAATTCATACTGGTTAGCTTTGGTTGATGTAAAAATATTGAAACCTACTAAAAAACTACAAGCCAAACAAATATAAATCTGTGTAAATGGCTGTGCAAGGGGACTGCTAATTAGCATTTATAAAGGTCAGATCTCATTAAAAGACTGTTCTTCAATTTAATCCTCAACCAGAGCTCAGAGCAATTTCAATTATTATTTTCAAATGTTCAGTATAAATAAAATACTGCATAAAAAAGACAAAGTCCTTCATTCTGCAACACAATGAGAATTGATTGGCAACGTATTTTTTTAAATATAATCATTTCTACAAGCATACTGAGGAAGGGTAAAGTCCCATAAACTATTTGATTATGGAGTCTCCCTTTCCTTTCAGAAAAAAATGTTCTATCTTTGATACTAGTAAGGAAAAATATGTGTGTGTATAGTAATCATAAACTACTGCTCGAGTTCCAGTAAATGTATTAAATAAAAATATTATGAAATTGAGCAAAATAATAAATCGTTTTGATTAATAACTGGCAGCATTTTTCTTTTTTTATTTTCTTTTTATAATGGCAATAGAAAGATGGTAAATTGACCTGAATGGTTTTCAGGTGGAAGACATGTTGCTATAGCAGTGTCACAATGTAGAAACTGGAAACTGAGGAACTGGGAATGGAATAGTGGAGTATCCTGACTTGTGTTAGCATCACCTCTTCTTGGAAAGAGTGAGTAAGTGTGGGAAACTCTTGTGCAGATGTGAATAGAAGATGAACCAGACTGCTTTTGGAGTGCTATACTAAATCTAGTCACTGTGAAACAAGATGGATGGAAAAAAATTAAGGAAGGCAGGAAGGATGGATGAAGACCAAATCTCAGCCAAGCCTTACCTATCCACTGTCCTTTCCTGGAGACTTGGGTACAATCCCAGAAGCAATGCCTGCTGAGAACAAAATTGCAGCAATGGTTCTAGGCAGCCTTGCTGATCAGACACACTGCCACTATGCAGCTGTTCTTTCTGGAACACATCACATGCCCCAACATGCCCGCAAGCTCATCTATGCTGTGTTCAGTGCTTTGATTTTGATGGACAACATTCACTGTATCCTGCAAAATATTATTTCATGCAACAGATATTGCAATTACTCAAAGAGTTACAATCATTACATCCAATGGGCTGTGAGTCTGAGGCTATGATACTGGTGGCGAACCTTTTACTTACCAGGTGCCGAAAAATACATGCTTTGTGTGTACCATCCACACTTGCATGTGATTCCTCCACGTCCACTGCATGTGCAACTGCACCATTTGTGCATGCATGCAACTTTTGCAGATGCAATGCACACACATTGTGTGCAGGCACCTATACACACATGAGTGTAATGTATTGCGCAGGCACGGACGGAGTTTCCACTCCGGTCCAACAATGCGGACTCTTGAACCGGCAGCTGATTGGCTGCCAAATGAGCGATTCCCATTGGCTGGTTCGCCCAGCCAATGGGAAGCGTGGAAAGTGAAGCTGCGGCAAAATATAAAAACCACAGCTCACTTCTTTTCCTCCACTTACGACCGGAGCAAAAGCTCATCATGAGTTTTGCTCGCGGCTTGAAATAAACGGTACCCTTTGTGGTCATCCAAACTGACCTCGTGTCTGCTGCATTTTTAATCCGATTTGGACCAGGTTTTCAGCTACAACACTGGCGATGAAGGTGGGATTGTAAGTAACGAATTCCGAACTTCCCAGTAGCCACGAACAACCAGAATGTCCACCACACAAGCAAACGCAGCAGCCACACCAGCCGCACCAACCACACCAGCTGCAGCAACCACCTCCTCGACAAGCAGTTCGCTACAATGCGGAGAATTCAACCCGAGGAAGGAATCATGGGATCTCTTCATGCACCGGTTCGAATTCTACCTCGTAGGCTCCCGACAGACCGGCTGCACAGACCAGGAGAAGCAAGGCATCTTCCTGAAGTGTGCGGTCTGGATGTTCTGCGAATGGCCAGCGCACTTGCATCCCCACAAACGCTGTGGGAAATTGACTGGCCCGAACTAAAGAGGAGGCTACAGGCACACTACGCCCCCAAGCCCTCCTCGCTGTCTCGAAGGGTCAATTTCCACAGCAGGATGCAAGCCGAGGGGAAATCAGTCGCAGAGTTCCTTGCAAGCCTCAGAGTCCTGGCTACTGACTGTGAATTCGACACCCAGCTCGACTGGATGATCCGGGACAGACTCATCATGGGCCTCGGTGATGAAAAACTAAAAAGACTGATTCTGAGGCAATCGCTTCCCCTGGCATCGGCCATCGAGGAAGCCCTGGCTGTGGAGGCGACCTACCCCCCACCCAGAGGGAAACGACAAGAAAATGTATACCAGGCGACATCTTGGGAAGACCCTGAAGAAGATGCTGACAAGGACCAAGATGGCGACATCCGCCAGGTCAGGACCACGAGGGACCCCAAGATGGCCACCAAACCGCGCCAAGCCCCATGTGCCGGATGCAATGGGAACCACACGCGTGCAAACTGCCCTTTCCTACATTCGTTTTGCAGCTACTGCTAAAAAAGGGGCACATTTTCCATGCCTGCTGCGCCCTACCACCAACACAACCACCGACTGTGGCCCCAACACATGGCCCACGAGGCGCACCATTCAAGAGGGGACCGTCCAACATCGATAGATGGGCAAACAATTCCCCCAGAAGACCATAGGATGGCTGTTTGACAATATATGAGGAAATCCAACAGACATCGAAAGATGGAACAGACTCTGAAATTTTCAGCACCACGGTTAGCATCAGGGGAAAAATTGCAAATTGCAAATTGACTCTGGCTCACCAGTAACCATCATGTCCTGGCAAACACTCAAGAATCTGATGCCCACAATCCAGAGAGAAGACCTAACCCCCGCACAAACCGCCCTGCGGGACTGCCAAGGGCGGCCAATCCCTCTCCTGGGTCAGATCAACGTCCTCGTAGACCACAACGGGTTCTCTGACTACTTGCCGCCTGTAGTTGCGGAGGGAGATTTTCCCCGTCTGTTGGGAAGGGACTGGTTCCACCGGTTGAGCCTAAGCCTCGGAGAAGCCAAACTCATCAACAATACCAACACCAGCACCAACACCAAAGACGACATCACTGAGGAATTCACGGATGTCTTTAACGGTGAGCTTGGAAAATATAAGGGGACCCCAATATCATTTAGCCTCGACCCGCCCATTAGACTTAAACCCCGCAGAGTGCCATTAGCCCTCAAACCCATGGTTGATGAACAATTGGACAAATTAATAGCCCAAGGCATCTTGGTGCCAGTTAATCATGCCAAATGGGAGACCCCCCATTGTCACCACAATTAAGCCTGGTGGCTCTATCCGCGTATGCGCGGACTATGTGCTCCTTGAACAAAGCTTTACAATGGAATGCATATCCAGTGCCAGTAATTCAACACCTCCTCCATTCCCTGGGGCAAGGAAAAGTTTTTGCTAAACTAGATCTGGTATAAGCTTACCAGCAATTGCTGGTAGACGAGGCAACAGCGGAAGCACAGACAATCGTCACTCACAGGGGGGCATTCAAGTGCACACGTTTACAATTCGGGGTAAGCACAGCCCCGGGAATATTCCAGTCCCTAATGGAACGTTTGTTACAGGGCATCCCTGGAGTAACCCCGTATTTTGATGACGTCCTAGTGGCTGCAGCAAGCCACCGTGAACTCATCAGCAAGTTGAGAACAACCCTTCAGAGGTTCCAGGACGCAGGGCTTAAACTAAATTTAAAAAAATGCTTAATTGGCGTCTCTGAAGTCAAATTTTTGGGTTTCAAAATCGATGCGGTGGGCATCCACCCCACTAAAAATAAGACAGTGGCAATCCATAACGCCCCGCTGCCATCTAACAAAACAGAGCTGCAAACTTTTCTGGAACTAGTGAACTTCTACAGTATGTTCCTAAGGCACAAAGCCATGGTTGCAGAACCTCTCCATAAACTCCTGAACAAAGCAACCCCTAGGCACTGGGGGGAGACGGAACAAAAGGCATTCATGGCTGTTAAATCCCTAATAACCTCATACAGTCTACTGGTGCAATATAGTGAGTCAACCCCAGTCCAGTTGACCTGTGGTGCTTCACCATATGGAGTGGGCGCAGTGTTAAGCCATGTCTTCCCAGATGGCTATACTGCACCAATAGCATTTTATTCACGGACCCTGTCTGCAGCGGAGAGAAATTACAGCCAACTGGATAAGGAGGCCCTGGCAGCCATCGTGGGAATCAAGCATTTCCATGACTACCTATATGGCCAGAAATTCACACTTGTCATCAACCACAAACCCCTGCTGGGCCTCATTGCTGGGGATAAACAAACCCCCCAGGTTCTCTTCCCCCGCATAACCCGATGGATCAAATTCCTGGTGGCTTACTCTTATACGCTGGAATACCGACCCTGGTCCCAAATAGCCCATGCTAATGCCCTTAGCCGCTGCCCGGCGCCGGGCACCCCAATCGACCTGGCTCCGACGCTTTCCCTGCTGCTTCTTGAACACATTCTGGGGAACCCAATCATGGCCAACATTATCGCACAATTCACACCCAAAGACTCCACCCTTGCGACCATCCAGCAATGGGTGCTAAAAGGTTGGCCCTCCCGGAAGAAGGGAGAACAGTTCAAACCCTACGAACTCAGACAATCCAAAATATCCACCCAACGTGGCTGTCTATTGTGGAGTCACAGAGTCATCATACCCCCACAACTGAGGGAACAAATCCTTACAGCCATCCACGAGGGTCACCTGGCATTGTCAGAATGAAATCGCTGGCCGGAAGCTATGTATGGTGGCCCAGCCTTGACAAGGACATTGAGAGCAAAGTTAAGCTGTGCCACCCCTGCCAAACATCCCACGCAGCCCCCCCGGTGGCCCCAATTTCCAAATGGGATGCCACTCAGAACCCCTGGTCTCGCATACATGTCGACTTTGCAGGACCAGTCCAAGGCCAAATGCTTTTCATCGTTGTAGACACCCATTCGAACTGGACAGAAGTCCAGCTGATGCGATCGGCCACCACCGAAGCAACGATCGCCACTCTACAGAAACTTTTTGCAACACATGGCCTCCCGGACGTCCTGGTATCGGACAACGGCCCCCAATTTGTAGCGGACGATTTCAACATTTTCCTCAAAGGCCTGGGCATCTGCCACACCACCTCAGCACCCTACAGGTCCATGGCAAACGGACGGGCAGAGCGAGCCGTACGGTCAATGAAGGAGGCGCTCGACCGCATGCATTCGGGAAATTTACAACAAAAAATAAACACTTTTCTCCTCGCCCAACATTCCACCCCCTCACCAACCACCAACCGCAGCCCGGCAGAACTGTTAATGGGCCGGAAAATAAAAATTCCCCTCAGCAGAGTCCACCCAGATGATCCCCCCTCACTCCCCACTTTTCCCTCCCCGGGGTAAGGACCTTTTTAGAGGGGGAGGGGATATTTGCAAGGAATTACCCAGGCCCGCCCAAATGGGTACCTGGGACCATAAGCTGGTCAACCGGGCCCAAATCATACAAAATAAAACTACCAGATGGGTGCACCTGGAGAAGGCACATCGACCAACTACGGGAAAGACTGACAGAGGGGAACGGCCTAAGCGGGGAGGGGGAACAGAACGACCCCAGGGACGAGGAATACACTAGGGGAGTCGCGCATCGCCTACCTGAGGCCTTTCTTGCAATCTCGCCAGCTGCCGAGGCCCAGCCGCCGCCACCGTCGCCACCAGGAACAGAAGAGGTCCTTGACACGTCCTTCCATGGCGGCAGCAGCAGCTCAAATGAACAGAGCCTGCGCCGTTTGACTCACACAAGGCACAGCCCCACTTACCTACAGGACTACGCTTGCGCGATCAGGCCATCTCGAACACTCGATCCAAGAGGGGAAGGGTGTAATGTATTGCGCAGGCATGGACGGAGTTTTCACTCTGGTCCGACAATGTGGACTCTTGAACCGGTAGCTGATTGGCTGCCGAATGAGCGATTCCCATTGGCTGGTTCGCCCAGCCAATGGGAAGTGCGGAAAGTGAAGCCGCGGCAAAATATAAAAACTGCAGCACTTTTTTTCCTCCACTTATGACCAGAGCAAAAGCTCATCGTGAGTTTTGCTTGCGGCTTGAAATAAATGGGACCCTTTGCGGTCATCCAAACTGACCTCGCGTCTGCTGCATTTTTTATCCGATTTGGACCGGGTTTTCGGCTACAACAATGAGCAATCGGTGTGCATGCCCAGCGGAAGCCCAAAGACCAGCTGGGTCTCTGCAATTGTGCAAGCCTACAATACACAGTTGCATGTGCATGCTCAGCTGGAGGTAAGTTGGCCGACAGCTTGTGTGCCCAGCAAGATGGCACCCATGCCATAGGTTTGCCATCACGAGGATATGACTTCAGATATGTTGGGATGACAAAGCAATCAAGGTTTTGGTGATTTTGAGCCTGTCATATTGCCTACGTTTATACATTGCAGTACTTCTTTAATAGTATACAGGTTTTATATACATCTCTAATGTGAAATCTTGGCAGAGCACAACCAACCAGCATGCAAAAACTAAACTACATTACATAATGGTTGTTTAATTGTAACCCACAAAGTTGTTCAGATAAATTTCTAAGTGGTTTGCATCACTCACACAAAAATGTGGTTCATAATCCAAAATGGCTTTATTTATATGACATTTGTTAAGAATGGTCCTCCGTTTGGAGAATGAGCACACAGCGGAATGTTGTGAGAGTGGTGTGGTAAAATACACAAACCAATATACAGATACACTGAGTAGGAAAATAGGTTTTTACTTTAATGGAAAAAGATGTTTAGCAAAGTCCATCAGTAAGTCCAAATTCATACACAGTCAAGTCAGTCAGTCTTCAAACAGTTCATGTCAGGGATAATCCAATATTCAAAGTCCATTACTAAATATACAGTTCGATGCAAACAGTAAACTCACAGTATACACGCTGGTTAACACAAGGCTCTTCTTCAAAACCCACATCCAGTAACCCACGATCACAAGTGATTCTGGCTCATTGCTGCTTGAGGAATCAGTAGCCAATCACATTTTCCTTAAAGCTATAGTACACTTAAAGGTAAAGTAACAAGCCTTAAAGTAACAATCCTGCTTTATATATTGTCTATCCAACTATTGTTAGTTTTACATTCCTAACAACATTTTAAATAAAAACAAATAATATAGCAGTTAAATAGTATGGTTTGGTTTTTAAAGTTAGTATAACATAAAATGGTTTGTTTATTCCATATTTTAATATACTGTATGTAGATCCAAACCTATTTCAGCCCATGCATTTGCACAGTCCATTTTTTAAACCTTTATATAGGTAGTACTTAACTTGCAACCACAATTGAGTCCAAAATTTGTACTGCTATGTGAGACAGTAGTTAAATTAATTTTGCTCCATTTTATCTTTCTTGCCATCGTTATTAAGTGAATCACTGCAGTTAGTAACACGGTTGTTAATTGAATCTGACTTTCCCATTAATTCTGCTTGCCAGGTCACAGAAGTGGGACATTACAACTGTCATGAAACAATTCCCAAGCATCTGAATTTTGATCACATGGTCATCAGTCACTTTTTTCAAATGAACTGTTTTAAGTTGAGGACTCCCTGTATTTGTGGCCTTACTACAACTAGTGGCAGTTAATTCCATTGTTTTTGTACTAAATATATTAGAGTAAAATATTGTTGTACCATTAAGAAGTTCTTCATTTGGTTTTAATAAGAAAAAGCTCTCTAACTATACTTTTCACACCGTTGTTTGAATTACTTTTCTCTCTCTTCTCTTCAATCTAAAAGGTTCTAATATTGTTTGGTTCCCCCCCACACCAGAACTGCACAAGCCCCTTTCCTTTCATTTCCAGTTATACAATTATCATTTTTCAAATGTGGATACCACAACTATACACGCTACTACTTATTTGTAGGATTTATATTTCAAGATTTTATGTAGCATACACTCCTCCTATTTCCTCTCTACAACTCTGTACAGGTTGAGAGAATGCCCAGTCACACAATTTCTCTTGGATCTCCTGGTGCTGGACCAATACTTAGCCATTTCTGTACTGGTTCTTCATTCAACTTTTTTATTTTTAAAAATAAATTTCCTTATTAATTTCAAGCATAAAATTTGCCTTTAAAAAAACACAATGCAACGACATTCTCATTAAGCTATAGACTGTGATGCTAAGTCTCCTTTTTTGATTAGTGGAATCTGAACTGGCAATAATTAGAATATTGTGCATGCCAATGTACATCACATTTTTATTTTTATTATGACATTTGCATTTCTACATAACCAACTTGAAAAAATGAAACTCAAAATTGCAATATAATATCTTCCTCCCACGAAGATTACACTGGTCTACAAATTTTGGGAAATTATTGACCTCCAGGATAAAATGCGTTAATTTTACATATTTTGATTAGATGGATTACAAAACAGGTGATAAAAGTGTTGATTGGCTAAAGTTTTCAAGATATTTCACAGTAAAGATTTATACACAGGCAAGTATATTTGCCTAAAGGGAGAGAGGTGTCTAAGAGCTGTGGTGTTGCACTGTTTAGAATGCAGTACTGCAGGCTACTTCTGCTAATCACCGAATGCCAGCAGTTCGGCACCTCAGGTCTCACCTGCTCAAGGCTGACTCAGCCTTCCATCCTTCCAAGGTCAGTAAAATGAGAACCCAGATTGTTGGGGGCAATATGATGACTCTGTAAACTGCTTAGAGAGGGCTGTAAAGCACTGTGAAGCATATATAAGTCTAAGTGCTATTGCTAATGATCATGCCACGTAACTTCTCAACAAGTACAGTAGAACAATGAATATGGTACTACAAGGAAGTGTATAAATTTATATTTTCAATTTGAGAACAGCAAGGCAGATGACTATGAAAACATGTGAAAAATTTGCTTAGGTCCTATAAAGCACTTGGTGCAAACATGTCACTGAAAATTCAGTTCTTACACTTGCACTTAGACTATTTCCCTTTGAATTGTAGGGCAGTGAGTGATAAGCATAGGGAGAGATTCCACCAGGATATTGCAGGCATAGAGAAAAGATACCAAGGGGAATGAAGTCTGTTCATGCTTGCTGATTACTGCTGGAATCTCCCCAGGGATGCTCCTACTGCAGTTCATAAGAGAAAAACCAAAAAATGCAGTTTAGATACTGAATAAAGATGGAAACTTGTCGTTTAATCTGATGTTGGAGCTTGTCAGTTTTTCAGACAAAAAGCATGAAAATGTTCCATGAAAAGCCAATAAAGAAATGGAAAGTTATGTAATTGATTATCAATAAAAAGATGAATTTATAATGATTGCTGTGACATCATTCTCATGGCTGTATCACATTTTGCAAAAAACATTATGGAGCATAATTGCACATCCGCCTTATAATTTTGATGCAATTTTGACCTGAAGCTGTATCTTGGAAATGGGCCAATTAATTGAGGACTTAATTTTCCTTTATTAGTGATCCAATTCTGGTAATTGTAAGCTACTTCCATTGCCGAGGCGGAACAACCTATTCTACACTAAACATGCAAAGGATCAAAAACATAACCAACCCTGTCTTGTTTTCTCAGTTTAACTTTTTCGGACTTCATCATATAAGGATGGTTAGCTTCTGGATCAAGGTCACCTAAGTACTGAAGATGATTTCTTTATTTCTAATTACTATTTAATTATTCAACTAGACACGAAGATAAAGTTTTATAAGCAATTACAGAATATGAATATCAACTACAAAATAAACAACACAACAGCAACAACCGCAAACCAAAACTATAGACCCGCTTCTCAAAAAGGGGGACGGTGGGGGAAGAAACGAGAGGGTGGGAAGTGGCGCATGCGTAGAACCTCACGCAAAGCGCTTCCCTACCATAGGAGCAAAATATCGCGAGATGTGAGCCGTATTGGCCACCGAAATAAATTTGAGTCTTCGGAATGTGACAAAAGAGAGGAAGTAGTTCAGCACCTATTTCCCCTCTCCCGCGCCCCCCGGGTTCATCTCTTTTTCCTTGGGCCGTGATGGCGACTGCATCGTCGTCCACGACTCCGCCTGCTCACTGGAGCCGCTTTGACCAAGAGCAAGACCTAGCGGTACGGGAGCTCATCCGGCAAGTAACCGGCCTGGACGAACGAAGCCCCGAAACGTCTGGACACTTCCAAGCGGCGCTAAATTTCGCCTGGTCTAACTTCAGGTCCGTTAGGCGTGCGCGCGGGACGGGGGAAGACGGAGGCATCTCGTCTCGCGGTAATTTGGGGCGGGTGGCGCGATAAAAAAAAAAGGCACGCGGACGGCAGGGTCGCGTAGATCCGTTTTCCCTTCCCGATGAATGGAGAGCACTGTTTTTTTTGAGAAGGTATCGGCAGCAAGGGCTCGTTACAGCCAACCAAGTTTGTGGAACGCTGTCATTTTCAGACAGCAGCCCAGCCGTGATTTATTTTTATGGATTACAGGTAGTCCTCGACTTAACAACAATTCATTTAGTGACCGTTCAAAGTTACCATGGCACTGAAAAAAATGAGGCATATGACAATTTTTCACACTTGCAACCATTGCAGCACCCCAGTAACGTGATCAAAATTTGGATGGTTGGGAACAGACTCATATTTATGACGGTTGCAGTGTCCCAGGATGATGTGATGATCTTTTGCAACCTTCTTACAAACAAAGTCTATTCACTTAACAGTCAGGAGGCTAAGTTAACAACTCCAGTGATTCACTTAACAACTGTGGTAGGAAAGGTTATAAAATGGGACAAAATTCACTTAACAAATGCTTCACTTAGCAACAGAAATGTAGGGCTGAATTGTGGTCGTAAATCAAGGACTACCTATATTGCATATAAAGGATACTATAGTACCAAGATTTCAGACTGGATTAGTGAATCTACCAATTGAGAGAGGACCCAAGCTAGTTAGCTGGAAAGCATATGCCCCTGAAAGTATCTCTGCTATTTATCCTTCTTGATTTGTGTTTTCTGTGTATATCTCTTGCCTATTATATTTTTCTACAAATAATTCAAGGTGGTACATAACTAATACTTCTTCCTCTTTCTATTACCCCCCTTCCCCAAAAGATCCTGCTTTCTTGTGGAACTTGAAGCAGACTTACCTGAAGTTGTCTGGTCCTACATCTGGACACTGTCTTAGTTCATATATTTGGTTAAAGTATAATACTTGTTTGGTAGTAGCCTGTCATTTTACATAAGCTGAAGTATTGCAGCTTGTTTCCTATAGTTTTTCTCTTAGAGCAGAATGTAAAACTGCAGTGTGTAGTCCCTATAGACTCTGCAGAAGTTGTCAGCAGATTGTAACTTGAGATACTATAGAAGCTACATGCTTTACAGAAAGGAAAAATTGTTAAATATGTAAGGAGTAATCATATTCCTTGCATTTAAGAAACCCTCCATAAAGGAGATGAATGACTACAGCCCGGTTGCTCTGACATCGGTAGTTATGAAAACCTTTGAAAACTTAGTGCTGGCCCATCTGAAAATCATCACAGATCTGCATGCTTGCGATATGAATTAAATGAATTAAAGTATTCAAAAAGATAAAGGGGTACCTGGGGCTAATGCCAAAAGAACGTAGATGTTTTTATTCAGATAGTCCTAGACTTCTGACTGTTTAACCATGGTCCGGAATTAAAATGGAATTGCAAAGGTGGTTTTATGGCCTCTAAAGCACTTCCAGCTGTTGCAAAATGTACCACCACATATGACTGGTTGCCAAGCCATCCCGCAATCACTTGCAGTCTTCTCTGCCAGCTTCCCCAGAAAGTTAATGAGAGAGTTGCAAGCTGTTGCCAATTGCTGAGAAGATTTGAGCTGTGTTCTTGAATTCTGATTTGAACTCTGTTTCTGCACCCTGTTGCAGGAATTCTTCTTCATGCATGTAGGGGAGCTCAACTTCATTAGGGTGCAGAAATTGAGCTTAAATTTTGAACATTTGAACTCTATTCCTGTATCCTGCTGGAGGAGTTCCCTTCCGTTCACAGAGAGAAGCTAAAATCTTTCATCAGGCATCTCTTTTAGCCAGTTCACAGAAAGGAGAGGGAACCAAAATCCTAGTGGAAAATCCTAGTGGTAAAGAGAGAGAGTGCCTCAGGCAAGTGGGGGAGGCGCCAGGATCTGAAAAGCCATATATATTATATAAATATTATATAAATATTATATTTACCTACTATATTATATAAACCTAATATAAATAATAAAGACAGTACATCAAATTGATGTCAACATATTTGGAGAACATTAGAGTGAACAAGGCTGCTATTTACAGGCTGGCTCTTATGAATGTATTCTGAATACTCTAGGGCAGGGCTGTCAAACTCGCGGTCCATGGGCTGGATGCATCATGTGCTGGCTGTGCCCATGCCCGGTTTAGCGAATGGGAAAGTCCCAATATGTAATGTGATGTCACAGTGATGATGCAAGTTTGATATCCCTGCTCTAGGGTTTGTGACTATAATAAATAAATAAAAATGAAGGCCATCCTTTGTAAAAATGCTAAAACAATACACTTATTGAACAAAATACTTTCTGACCCATGATCCAAAAGATAATTCTGTATTTTTTTCTAGGTTTCATCAATTTCTTGATGTCAGTAGTCACAAAGTGGAGAAAATAATGGAAGGGTAAAGTTTTTGTGTTTCTTTTAACATTAGATTAATTCTTTTATTCTAAAAGATTAGTAAACATTCCATATTTTTATATAGAATTTATGAAAAGCTGGTTGTTCATTCTGACCTTGTTAAAGCTGGAAGCTGGAGAAGACTAACAGAAGAGTTTCTGAATTTGTCTCTTCCCACCACAGAAGGAACAAAGGTTTGTGATTTTTAGAACATAACTGCTTGCTATGTTCTTTTATCTTTATATTTATTTTAATGCTGATCATCACATAAATTTATGTGTGCATTAGAGATTTATAAACAATTTTTTCTTTTCTATAATATTGATTTTAATGAATTGTCAGACCTCTGCATGTAATTGCCATGAAACCAATTACCTATATAATATGGCATGTAAGACACTTGGCAATAATTCGATTGGAATAAATTATTTTGATAGACTAGTAGCACTGTGATTTATGAAGATTATTATAATGTCTCAGACATAGTTAATCAAAACATAAAGAATAATCCCTGGATTCTGAAAAGAGGATAATTTGTGAAAATTAAGATTACTTTCTTGGTTAGTTCCAACACTATAGTAGTTTCAAAGGCAGTAAACCTTCAACATTGTTTTTATGCAAAGATTTTATTTATGTATTAAACTTATATGCTGCCCATCTCTCCTACAAGTAATTCTATGGAAATTTACAATGAATGAAAGCAGCAAGACAAACTATTAACATATTAAAATAATAAATGTTAACATTAAAATTGACTTACAAATTAAACAAAGATGCTAAGGAAGGGAGCAAGATGCACACATGGAAGAGATGGGGTCTTATCATAGTCTATTAGTCACCTGCAACATGACATATCCCCATCAGGCCCCAAGCCAGAGGTGAAATTCAGCCAGTTCTAGCCGGTTCAGCAGAACTGGTAGTAGTTTGAAACTGGCCCTGCCCACCCGCACCCCTATTCTTACCTTTACGTGCTCTGTTCTTTTTTAACTCACCTAAATCAGCTGTTTTGAGGGTCTGCGGAGCCTTCTTAATGATCCCCGCTGCCTCTGGAGCCTCTAAACGTCGTTTAAAGCGCCGCGCTGCAATGCAGTTAGCGCGCGTGCACCAAACTGGTAGGAAAACCGGTCGGATTTCACCCCGCCCCAAGCTAATTGGCAGAGCCAAGTCTTCAGTCCCTTTCAGAAGGCCAAAAAGGTGAATGTGAATCTCAACTCGAGTGAGGGCACAGTATTACAGAGGGTGGGAGCCATGGCAGAAAAGGCTCTTCTCCTAGACCCCACCAGTCCGAGTTCTTTGACTAATGAAATCTGCAGCATGCCCTTCTCCAGTGCATCTGGAGTGGGCCAATCTCATGTCCAACGTTCATGCTATTCTGCTCTAATTTGTAACTGAATATATGGGAAGGATAGAGACAGTAAACAAGGTGTTTTTCTATGTATTTATATTTATTTTATTAAATTAAAGAAGGATTAGGGTTTACATTTAAAGAAGAACACCTGGATTTAAAACAGTGAAGGAAATGATATTTTACTGAACTGGAAATATATTTTTGCCAGTCAGTTAAATTTGTGTCTAGGTTCATCACGTAACACCAAGAATAAAAAAACTTATGCTTTCTTGCCAAAATGATTTTTTTTTCAACTTGTGAGGATAAAATCTCATATTTGAAATATATAATTTGATAAATGGAACTATACTTTTATTTTGTATTGTTTCTTATGTATTTCTTGCCTTAATTCTAATCCTATTTAAATAAACTAAATAAACTGTTTTTCACTTCTAAATATACCATTGGATTAGAATTCTAGTATCTTCTTTTATTTTGCTGTTCTGTTCACTGAATTACTTGTTTTCTATGTTTAAGACAGATGCACATTATGCCATACTCTCACTTCTATTATGCTTGTCTGATTCTCCTTCCAACACCTGCTATGCAGAAGAACCAAGAGAAAAAGCAGTAGGTAGGTTGAGAGCACCCAAGAAAATATGAGGAAAATGCCTTATTTTGATTATATGTTTTTCAATTTTGTGTTGTCTTTTTAAAAAAATAATCATGTGCAGGAAGTTGCTTAATTCCAAGCAATGAGTACAGTAGATAGATTTCTCCATTGGGATCTGTCTCCAACCTGGTCTTTAAGTCTTCAAACACTGCGCTCATTATCATTGTAACTTACTGTTGTATTATTACATGACTTTACATGGCATGACATTACACACAGTATATGACATACTTTTTATAGTAGTATGACATTATACTGAGGCTTTCTCGATACTTAGCTTTTCAAAATCTCATAGCATGGCAGTATGGTGCAGGACATATTTGTTTCGTATTCTGAAAAAAAATATGATATAAAACTAATTAATAAACAAGTATACTTTTTCCTTAGATGAAATATATTAAGATCATTGAAGAAATAACTGAGAGTGTATAAATATTGTGCATTTTCCATAGAAAAAGAGGAATTTGATTGGAGAAAATATTTAATGGAAGATGAAGACCTGGACTTTGTTCCTGATCTAGAATCACCAGTAAGTAATAGAGAATAATAATTTGTACTGAATAAATAAATAATATTTAGCACTTAGTCAAGATAAATTTCTAAGGTGAAGTTGCCATGTAGAAATAGATTTTCCATTTTCTTAGTAAATTCCTTTATATTATATCATGATTATACGATGGTTTCAGTAATTTTAGTTTCAACCTCATACTCTTTTAGGAGTGACCAGGATGGACAGGATTAAAAATGAGGACATCAGAGGGACAGCTCAGGTTGCTGTTTTGGGGACAAGGTCAGAGAGGCCAGATTGAAATGGTTTGGACATGGACAGAGGAGGGAGAGTGGTTATATTGGTAGAAGGATGTTGGAGATAGAGCTGCCAAGCAAGAAGTCAAGAGGCCAAAGAGGAGATATATGGATGTGCTAAAAGAGGACATGAAGTTAATTAGGGTGAGAGTAGAGGATGCTGAGGA
>JAEANM010009697.1:0-16219 GCA_017656035.1 Myanophis thanlyinensis
AAACTCTGTTATTCTCCTAGATCAGTGTCAATATTTTTCAAGTTAGAATTATTCAAAACATACGTAAACATTTGGTTCAGACACTATAATGATACAATTTATTAATAAGGCATCCAGAGAGTTATTTACATATTAAATATTACACAGTCCAGGTTAAACATTTTGTGCAATGTTTCATCATTGCAAGTTAGATCTAAACTCGTGAAACAGTAACAAAATAGTTGACAATGCCTTCAGTATCTACAAGATAAATACAGGTATAAAATATCAAAGTAAATATATTTCTTCTCATTTATATCCATTATTCTGCATGGATGAGAAGTGAAACCTTGAGTTTTAACTGAAGCTTTTCAGTATTAGGCTTAAAATATAAAGACTGTGTACTCATTTTCCTCCATATTAATTGTTATTCATGAAATATGAACATCTTAAAGAAATAACAAAGCTATTTCTATCTTTCCTGTACATTTGGATATAAAATATGAAACAAAAGTAAAATTATAATTTAAATATTATCACAGCTTTGGAATTGCTATTTATGTTATTCACTGTCATATTCTTCTATATTTAGGTCATCTGCTTCCATTATTGCTTGTGCTGCAACTGGCTGAGGTTGACTGGCTGGTAGTTCATTTTCATTACATTGACTTGAACTAGGAAGGAATTCATCCAGTTCATTTTCCTCACTGTTTTTTATCTTCTCCCCCTGGACATGTAGAATTGTAGTCGATTTCTCAGAAAATTCCTCTTCATCATCATTGTCCAGGATTTGTATTGCAGAATCCTTATCAGTAAGAGTTTCAAGTTTCAACCTGCAAACAGCAATACAACATCAGAAATTTATTCTTCTTTGGAGTGAACCAAGACACCCAATTCTCTCATAATAATTTCTCTATCATGCTGGATGTTTGGAAAAAAAGGTGCTCTAGTTACTACTTAGTGCTCAGACAATTCATTTTATTACGGTTCTACCAACTAATTGTTGTTACAAGCTGTATTCCTCAGGGTAGAACAGAAGAGTAGAGCAGTGTGCTGAGAAAATTACAACCTTGGTATCTGTTCTGCTGTGTATACTTCTCTGTGTAAATAAATGAAAGTCAAGAGTTACTAGCATATTTTCCATCTTCTGGCTGGCAATTCTGTCTGCCACTTGTGTGTTCCAGCAACTTGTGATATAAAATGGCAGTCGTCTTGAGCTGCAACCATGTTTACATTCCTAGGGAAGTTAGTTTTTCCAATTCCACTTTCTTTAAAAAAAACAACCTAAAGACAAAAGCTCTCCCATTGGGCCCATCTATGTCAGAATCAGTGTATAATTTGGAAGAGAGACTTCCATTGCCTTGCTTATTTTTCACTCCACAGATACATCTGGGAACTGAAATCACAGGTGAAACAATGGCTCTCAAGAAAACTTTCACTTAAGTTGTGCAAATCAGGCCACTGAGTACAGGAATTAAATTCAAAACCAGTGTTTCTTAAAGTAAGATCAGCGGACTCTTTTCTATATAAAGGCAGATCCCAGTAGGAGCTGGAGAAGACAAATGGTTTATACATTTAAATTATAAGAGCATACAGTTTATACAGATGGATATGTGTTCACTTTAAGAATCAATGTTAGGGACCATTTAGATCTTTTTTTACTTGAGACTTGGAGAAGGACAGCAGTGGGGCTAGATTCAATAAAGTTTTATGAATAATATCAAGGTTACCTTCCAAAGTGATTTCTTAAAGGAAGTTTCCCAACATCCTGAATAAAGGTAATCTGAGCTGAAAAAGCCAAACAAAAATTATTCCTAAAAGTAATTTCAGTCTTCGTGTACAATGTACTTTGTACCTATTTTAAAATATATTTCTGCTCTAGTTTAACTGGACAACTAATCCTATATATATAATCAATATATGATAATTGATTTTTTTTCTAAAAAATATTTAAAAATATCATTTCTATACAAAACATACCATCAAGTAGTTATCCAGATTAGTAGTATATGTTCAGAAATCAACCTAATACATGTATTACTTCAAGAAAGTTGTAAAGTAACATTTATAAAGTAATTATATACGTATCATTGTCTGAGCACTGCGATCAATTTGTTTTATTCTCTCAAGTAAGTTGATATAGCATTGAAATCTAAAGCTTTCCCCCTCCAAATGTACTTAATTATTGCTGCTGGGATCTAAGCCAATCCCACCCCTGCACACAAGGAGGTGGAAAATGTTTATGCAGCTACAGGAAGCAAAGAAGCTAATTTCTTCAAGGAGCAAATTCTCATACAACCTGAAGAGGGGTGGTGGTGTGGTTTGCTAGGAAAGGAAACTGGGCAGCATTTTAAAAAATATATCAGATAATACCCTAGCCGATACATTCAATTCACAACGTTAATAACTGAAAATATAACATGGTACTTCATTGCTGTAAAGCAGAGACATTTAATACATTCAGTGTCATCTCTTTTTTTGTCTAGAAAGAAAAGTACTAGGGAAATATAAATGAATATTTTTTTGTTGTTATAGGGTAAAGATTCTGCATAAAAGGTATCTTTTTATGCAGATACATCTTTTTTTCCAAACAACTATAAGAGGTGAGTTAAGTTTGTTAGGTAAAATTGATTTACCCAGCCTTCAAGATTGAGCTGGGTGTGGGAGTCAAATTCTAACTGCTGTACATACTGCTAGACTATACAATCCAAAACATGAAATGGATTTCATGCTTTCTGATGTAAGTATTGAAAATACTGTTTACTTTTTAAGTATATTGATGAGTAACACAAACAAGAAAATAGAAGCAATCCAGTTTACATGTAAAGTATATTACTCAAAAGTCTGGCTATTGTGATCAAACAGAGTAGTATATGGTGCTCAGTTGTTTATCCTATCAACCGAAACATTTGAACAATGCAGAAAGACACATCTATAGTTTTGGCATTACATGTAACGTCAAACCCTTGGATTGTTGATCCCAAATATGTCAGGAATGTGAAACAACAAATCTTTCAGACATTTGTATTGGTTAGTCTTTTTTTTTAATTGCTTACATGTGTATGGGATTTCTTGGAGTTTAATGGAGTTTAATTTATATTGTTAGCAGCCTACAGGGTGCAGGGAGTGTACAGCATACAAGTAATATATGTATAAATATTTCATACATCCCATTTATGTCACTTAGACTTCTAAGCAAATAGTGTGAAATTACAGTGAATATTATTCTGTTCTATGAATAATTGCTCTTCTAAAACACAAACAGAAACATTTTGCATATGATTAAATATACCTTGGTTTCTCATTGGATTAGTCAGCATGGTAAGATAAGGTATTAGCTCAGTCTGAAGACACAGTGGTGATAAACAGAAACTTGAAAAGAGGGATTTTGCAGCAAAGCAGTTTTCTTGATACTGTAAGGAATCAGAAAATATAAATCTAATATGGAAAAGCACTTTTTCAGTTTTATCCATTAAACTACAGAATTTATGTTTTCATTCATATAATAATTAATTGCAAGATCCTAAATCTTCAAATTATTTCTTTTCTGTCTTACTATTGATTAGTTTTCTATATATTACTTAAATGGGGTATTCCAATTTTTATAAAACTCATTTTTACCTAAAGATAATACAATGTAAATGATGTTTAAGATTATTTTAATGTTTTAGAGGATACTGTAATGCAGGGGTGTCAAGCTCGCAATGACACATTGTGGTCATGTGACGTATCACAACTTTTTTTACTAAAATGCTGTATGGCCAGTGCATGATGCCTCTGGTCCGCAGGCCACAAGTTTCACACCCCTGCTGTAATGGATACATTTTTCAGTTCAAAAAATGTTTCATGGTAATCCATAAATATATTTTTTCTAAAATGGTTTTTGTAGTCAAGTTAGTGCTATATTTTACTGATTCATTTAAAATATGTTACTTTCCTAGCAAGAGCAGGACTGTTTCTAACTGAAGCCAAAATCTTTATATGAATCCTAATCTTGAAATAATGTTCAACACAATAAAAAGTTATTATTGAGAGCACTAATAATAAATCGATTCTTACTTGATTCTGTTTTAGACTGATGCAAATAACATTAGTAATTGAGAAAAAGTAAATTGTTATCAATTACCTTTCTATTAATTAGGAACCACTGTGGTTTATGAAGAGGTCTAAAGCCCATTCCTCTTTGGCATTGTGCAAAAGCTCTGCCTCGGTTTGACTGCATCACACCTCTTGTGGCTACAGAGGCACTATACTTTTGAAATGTAGCTCGTGCCTATAGGAATTGGTAGAATTAAAATATGGTACAGAGCTCCATAACAGACATAAAAGTATGGTACAGAGGACCAGAAATAAATTACTAGCACATTACAGGTATATATTAAAACTTGTTGAAATAACAAATTGTACATCCCATAAAGCAGTCAAAATTTTGCTTCCATAAATATGTTTGATTGTGAAAATATCAAGTTTTTTTCCCATTTGAATACAATCCAAGTAAATCCATTATTTAAAAAAATTGTTCTGTTAAATCTAAAAATCAAACTTCTACTCCGTCATTAAAAACAATGTAAGGTCTAACACTTAGAATTATTTTTAAAACAGACAAAAACTGATATATTGCAGAGTACGTCAAGATGGTGAGCAGAACACTATCTGGCAAAACTTCTTGGATGATACTGCCCATGTTATCTTTAAATACAAAGGCTAAAAGTTCTTAAAATATAGAATTACTCAGATTGTGGAGTTATTAGTAAACTGTGGCGTTGCAGTAGTTAGAATGCAGTACTGCGGGCTACTTCTGTTGACTGCAGTTTGTCATTGGATTCTCACCGGCTCAAGGTTGACTCAGCCTTCCATACTTCCAAGGTTGGAAAAATGAGGAGCCAGATTGTTGGGCGCAATATCCTGACTCTGTAAACCGCTTAGAGAGGGCTGTAAAGCACTGTGTAGCAGTATATACTCTAAATGTTATTGCTATTCCACCAATACTAGTATTTGTTGTTATAACTGTTGTAAACAGTCACATAGGCCTATGAGATTGAACTCATGCCCTACATCCAACAAAAGCAATAAAGAATGGACTGGGAGTTGGATGAGGTTTGCAATTAGTGCCTGTTTGAAAGACAGTAAGATGCTAGAGGTCCAAGAATCACTAGTTTTCTCATAATTTAAGTACTAGATTTGCATTCAACAAGCTGGACAACTATCATCCTATCTCTAATCTCCTTTGAGTAATTTTGGATTGTTATTGAGAAATTGATGAGGCTTAAGGTTACAGATTACAGGTAGTCCTCGACTTACAACAGTTCATTTAGTGACCAGTTACAACGGCACTGAAAAAGTGACTTATGATCGTTTTTCACACATACAACTGTTACAGCATCTCCATGGGTATATGATCAAAATTCAGATCCTTGGCAACTGATTCATATTTATGATAGCTTCTCTGTCCTGGAGTCATGTGATCAGTTTTTGCAACCTTCGGACAAGCAAAGTCAATGGGGGAAGCCAGATTCACTTAACAACCATGTTACTAATTTAACAAATGGCATGGTTCATTTAACAACCATGCAAAGAAAAGTCATAAAATGGGGGCAAACTCACAACAAATATTTCACTTAGCAACATAAATTTTGGGCTGAATTGTGGTCATAACTTGAAGACTACCTGTACTCTGGAAGATATGGAGTATCTGGACTCTTCAGACTTGTATACGGGACTCAAAGTGCACAGATTACTCTCATGGATGACCTTTGACAAGGCTTCAGTGGAGACGATGTGGACATATTTCTCCTTCTAGATCTTTCAATGGCATTCAGTACTATTGACCACAACATTCTTTTAGAGAACTTGCAAGGGCTGTGAGTTGGATTCACATTGCTACACTGCAAAATGCAGATTTACAATATGGAGGCTTGCGTTCACAGCTTCTGCTCGAAGAATAGGTGGAGATTGTAACCAAAAAGGTCTTTTGCAGAGTTTTGCTTGATGCACCAGCTGTGGCCTTACACATTCACACCCTTGGCATCTTTTGATTAATGTACTGTAATTCACTCTATATGAGGCTGCCTTTTAAGAATACCAAGAAGTTTCATCTGCTCCAGAATATAGCACACATGTACTTAGTAGTTTAGCGTAACACAGTCATGTTACACTTATATTAGACAAGCACCGTTGCTTACTATCGGTAGTAGGTTTCCAAGTGCAATTCAAGGCACGCTTTAAACATTGTCACTTTTGGATTTGTAGATTTTTTTATTGTATTGATTTGTATTTAATCATGAAAGCTGTGTAAAATCTAGCTGGATTCAGGTAGTCAGATAAATCAAACAAATAAATCAATTTGTACAAATAGTTCACCTTCATATGTACAAATATGTAAATAACATAGCTAAACCTACTACCTGTCTATAATCAAAGACTTACTAATAAACCCTGGCCTTAACTGTGGAATAAATATCATGAGAGAAAATATTTTTAGATGTATAATCATTAGTTTCCAAATTATTCGTATGATATTAATAGTTTTCCATTAATTTATTATATAAATCTATCCATTCCAGTGGATTTTTTTCTGTTTCTACTAGTGATATATGCAGGATCAAATTAGTTGCCAAATAAAGATGACAAAAATGAATCTGGGAATTAAATTCTGGATAAAGTGATTGGATTGCTCCTTTCCCTTTGGAACAATAATTTTAGTATTATTTTTTTATTTATTGGCCTTCTTCCTGCAGTTAATTACCAATAATAAAGCATCAGAGTATAAACAAATTAAGAAAATCACACAACAAAGGAACATAGAGGAAAGCTGTTCTAAAATGCACAGGCACCTATTGGAAAACAGCACATATGAGCCTATACCTGCAAAAGTGGGGGATCGCTATCTGTCTCTCCCAGGATGTTATATGTTGCAAATGACATGGTAACTGGTAAAGGCGATCCTGCAAATATACTGGTGTCAAGCGGTGTATGGCTTTATAGGTTAAATCCAGTAATTCAAATTGTATTCAAAAGCAAATAGAGAGCCAGGCAGGGCCCACAGCACTGATTTTATGTGCTCGCGCCAGCTAATATCCTGACAGCCTTATGCTGGACCAACTGAAATTTCTGAGTTAACTTCAAAAACAGTTTTGTGTACAGTTCACTGCAGCTGTCTCATTTAGTATGATGAAAGCAACAGTTACTGTTAGAAAGTCCTTGTGCTCCATATTAGCCACAACTGTTCCACTAACCAAAGCTCCACCTAGATAGAGTTTCCATTTGCCTGTTAATTCAGGACAACTCCCAAGCTGTAGACCTGCTGGTCCAGACCCTGTGTCTGGAACAGCTCAGAGATAATGTCAGAAAAGACAAATGAACAAACAGCAACTGTGTCTTGCTTAAGTTGTAGAGCAATAAGACTATAAACAGTAAATATAATTAATGTTATCTTATTTCTTCATAAGAATCCAAATTGTAAAAATTACAGTATGTATGTCACATTTGGTTATATTTAAATATATATATAAAAAAACTTACATCCCAGTTACTGCAAAGAAAATCTGCAGTACTTAAATATTCACTGGCTCTTACAATATCATCGATATCAGAGAAGAACTCCAAATAATTCTGGTGAAGGTATATATTAAATAAGTCCCCAGGCATATGTGATTTTTCTATGACATCCTAATAAAAGAAAATATACACAGAATATCATACCACATAGAAAAATTACCTGTATACCTTTAAATTAAGAATTTTGCCAAGTATACATGGATACATATTATAAAAAGAGCAAACATTTTTACCTCAGGTTGAACAAGCAAGGGCTGTCGTTCATATTCTGATAAATGATGAGGTAACCGAGGAAAGTCTGTTTCTGTAGCTGGTTCTCCTATAAAATTATATAAATGATAACTGTAGTTTATTGAACATCAGATGTCTGAAAAACATAATCTTGGGAAATGGAGACAGGTATCTCTTCAGAAATAGTTTATAGTTCAATCCTGGCTCACATGGATTAATATGTATATTGTTATCTAAATTCTAAGTAATATATTGGTGAATTAGCTTGCTTTAAAAAGGCAGCACCTCTATTTTGTTGAAGATTTTCACTATTACTTTTCCATAGGTTTTGTTTTTTTTAGTAACTATACAAAGTAATTAGACAACATTTTATTCCAAGGTGTCCATCTGCTGGGGTGAGCTATAGGCCCTGAGGTAGTCTAATGTGTATCATTATTGCATGGAAGGCCTTGTTAGTACAGAGAGTACATGGACTAACTTATGGATATCTGCAAATAATACAACAGTTGAAGCTGGTGAGGAAGCAATCTGCAATGTCAAAGAAAATGCTCTGTAAAGCTGCAAAGTAACTAGCTTTAGGCTGTGGACTCAAAAACATAGGAAGAGTCCTATGTTTTAAGTCCTGAACTTAAAACTGACGACTAGCATATATAGATGGTAAGATTTAGACATAAAGTTCCTTCAAACGTATGGCTTCCTTGTTTTCTATATAACTTAGTTCATCTTCACATATCTGCTCAGGAATGTAAAATGGGGAAGAGTTTAATTGCTGAACCTGGTATTGATAGGTGGGGTCAGAAGTTTTGATGCACTCATACAAATTACATGATTTTCCTTACAATGATGGGCCAAGTTAAAGACAAAAATTATTACTGAAATGTTTTTTTAAGTTATAACACATATATGCATATATTCAATTACAAATATAGAAATTAATAAAGAAATGTTAGAATTTTTACATATATACATAATAAGGAAAAAGTAGATTCTCTTACTTTTGCAGTAGAGTATTTTCCCCAAAGCATGAAAAAGGAAGATGGAAGCATCCTTGCTACCAATAGCTGGTATTTCTTGGTCCTCTAAAAAATTATTAAATAGTTTTTTCTTCTTTATTTTAGATGATGTATCACATTTTAAAACAGAATTTTTCTTTCTTTGTGACCATAAACTCTTGTCTGATGCCCTGTCTGGAAAAAATCCCAAGATTTATAAATAGGAAAAATGGAAAATGATGTCTTTAATAGAAAGAAAAAAAGGTAACTTTTACAGCAAAGTTCTGTCTAGAAAGAACATATATTGTTTTATTTTTTATTTCATTCTATTCTGGATAAACATGCATGCACATTTTGAGATTACTAAAAAAATACTGTGAATATTGTTTTATAAATGCTTTTAATTTTTCAAAAGTTTGAAATTCTTCCAGGAAATAACTATTTTTATTCCATGTATCTGTGATTTTGATTCTTTTAATTACTTTTTTATGTACTGCATATGTCAACAGCACATTTTTAAAAAAATTAGAAATTAAAACATTTTGTTTTATGGTTTCTAACATTGTTTGAATTATTTATGTTATTGTTATTAATAATATACTGCTAATACTAATATATTGGCATGATACTGGGTGTAACAATGTTATAACAAATAAAAAACATTCCAAGCTGTAATATCCGAAAGACATTAGTGTGCAATAGGGATAAATACTAGAATCCCACATTAATATACATGTGGGAATTTAAATAAGAACAGAATGAAAACATTAACAATAAACAAGAATAGTAATAAAAGAAAAAATGATAGCAAAAAGGAAAATATTAAAAAACAATCTCAGTATAAAAATACTGCAATTTTAAGAATTAAATGAATTTAATTAGCTATATTCAGTTCATTCAGAAAACCAATTAGGATAGTTTGTCAATAACAATTAAAAACTACTGTGTTTCTCCAAAAAGACGCCCCACTTTGAAAAGAAGCCCTCTCACGTTTTTGAGCATGTGTGATCAAATTAAGCCCCACCCACAAAATTAGCCCTAATTAAAGCCCTGCCCACCCCGGGGTGCAGGGGGTGGGGCAAGGCACAGGTAAAAAATAAGTTCGGGTGTAGATAGGGGGTGGTGGAGCTGCCCTACTTACCAGGCCTCGCACACCCTGACACCTGCCTCATCTTCTTCTCTGGCCTCTTTTTCTGCGGAAGCTTGCCACCACTCGCACACATCACCCAGGCATCTGTTTCGCCTTCAGATGCCTTCTGGAAAGTCTTCTGCAGCCGATAATAGAGCTCCAGGCGATGTGTGCAAAAGGCAGCAAGTGGCCACAGAAGAAGAAGACTTTCACACATCACCCTGGCATCTGTTTGGCTTTCTGGTGCCTTCCAGAAAAGCCCTCTGCAGCCAATAATAGAGCTCCAGGGTGATGTCATTAAATGCAAGCAACTGTTCTTTAGCTGCTTTCCATGGAACTACCAGTAATCTGGCTCCAAAAAATTGAGAAATTGAAATTGAGCTCTCTTATCAGCTGCAGAGGGGCTTTTTGGAAGGCATCTGAAGGCAAAACGGATACTGGGGTGATGGGTGCGATTGGCAGCAAGTGGCCCCAGAAGAAGTGGACCAGCAGCGGGCCCCTGCTTGGTTGGGCTATTGGTGCCACCACTGCAGGATGAGTCAATAATTAGAACCCTCCAAAAAGAAGACCTAGCTGTTTTTCTGGGGTGAAAATAAAATAAAACCCAGCCTTCTTTTTGGAGAAACACCAGTAACTAGATATAAATTAAGCATTCTTAACTGGCCTACTCTTCAAAATTCTTATTTTTTTAATCCACTACTGTTCCTCACACTTTTAAGTATTAATGTTAAAAATAAACAGCTTTTTCTGTATTATAAAATAAAATATTTTTCTGACAAATTAAAAGAAAAGAAATTCTAAGAACGAATAAAGACTTTTTAAATGTTAGTGCTAAGCACAATTTTAATTAATAGGAATATTTTTTTACCTTTTAGAGAAGAAAATTGAAGGGTGTTGATTGCACTTCTAATGTCACCTGAACATCCACTGCAAATCAGTTCTAATAAGGCTTTGTCAGGCACATCAATTTTATCTCTTCTCTAGAAAGAAAATTGCAAAAAAATTTCAAAGCTAATTTGGGTAAATCTACACAAAGCATTCAAAAATACTTCCCAGATGTTTCCTAATTCCATTTCTATCCCTCCCTTGGTCCAAAAGTTCCAAAGATTATGCTGTACTTTCCTACCCATTTTGGAAAGAACATTTATCACTCAAAATTTTCATTACTTCTACAGAATCATTTAAAACTATGGTTTATCCCTATTTTATTTTCACAACAATTTTATATTAAAGTTGGATGAGCAATGCTAATTATGAATGTTTAGAACTAAATGTTTAGAACTCAGTTTAGAACTGAGTAAAGATTTTTGAGATCAATACTGTCAACTGTTATTATACAACACATATTTTTAAACTTCTAAGATATCTTTCAGAAGAAATGTAATAATACTGTTTCCATCTCCAACTTTTCCTTTTTGTATCCCTTACAATATGTTACAGTATTGTTATTTCATTTATCTTACCATATTGATCTCCCCTGTGATTATTCGATTTAGGGCTTTCATCATCAGTGTTGGTGCCACTGGGTTAAAACTGAGAAAATTGAAAAAAGAAAATGGTCAAGATAAACTTCAATATGAGCATTTCCTCATGGCCAATGTATCTGTCAATTTATGTACCTAATGGTTGCTATACATAGCTCTTCCTGAATTGCCTTTGGGAATAGAGACCGTTGGCTACTGCCTGTGCTGAAAACGTCTGATATTATAAATACAAGAGGACATCTGCTTGTCCGCAAAAAACTCCTACAATGAAAAATAGAAAATTAGCAGTTCAAATTTAACAGCATCAATTCTGAATAGCAATCAATAGAATTGCACTAGCAAAAATACAAATGGTACGTAACTTGCAACCTGCCATCTTCACTTGTTCACCATCCTCAGCAGCAAAAGAAAGAGATGGAACTCTATATTTTGGTAGTGGACTATTCTGCACTGGAGAACCTTAGGCTTGGCCCAGCCATTAATTTCTCTGAGTGATCCTTTGGCAAAATAAGATACAGAACATACCTTAGAATGTCATGTAAACTGCTAGGATCGTGATAAAAATGGTTTGGCATGTCCTGTTGAAAAGCAAATATAATGTTGTTATTCTAATATATCTGTTAAATTGAATTAAAATCTTTTAGAGCCACTAAAATTGTGCATTAAATGTATTTTACTTTATAGCTATAAATGTTACAAACATGAATTATTTCTTCAAGATGAACCCAATGCAATATAGTGCCAAGGCTGAAGATGGAAAGGCAGAAAGCTACAACTTTCAAGTCAGAAAAAAATATTATGTAAACAAAGAGCAGTAGCTGTTTTCCATTGCCTTTTAGAAAGCAATGAATTATTATTTAACTGCTTAGAGAGGGCTGGAAAGCACTGTAAAGTGATATATAAATCTAAGTGCTATTGCTATTTAACTTGAGAAATGGAAATAAAAAGCTTAGATTTAACACCATGAGCTTAGTTAGATAGACAAGCACACACAGCTGTACAAACCTTTAAAAATTATTTGCATTAAACTATCAATCAAAAACTGTCTATGCTTTGGACTTGTCTATCTATGACAGACTCTGGATTTATTTCTTGCCTAAAAAAGAAGTCCAACATATAAGGTAAATACCTTTGTTCATGTAAGTCCAAAGTGCATTTGGAAACCACAAAAATAGATATAGGATTTTGCCCTTAGTGACTAGCTTTAGAACAGAGAATCTAAATTTAATATCCTTATTTAATTATTCAAAAATAATTACTCTTTGGTATTTTGGGCACCAAGAAATGTTGGTTATTGATTTAGAACCCTGCATTCACAGCTAATGCTCTACCATTACATTACAAAATTTTCCAAAATGCTTGACAATAAAATAAAGCTCAAGCTAATGAAAAAAGATTTCAGGCCATTATTTTGCACGTTCTGAAAAGAAACAGTTTTAAAATCTGAATTGAAAAAAAAATCAAATACAGTACTTGTTTTATTTGTGAGCAATTTTATCAATTATTTGTCAGTAGGTGTGTTTGAAATAATCTATTAGTTATTCTAGAAAATTGAAATTTTATTACTGAGCAATTAAATTTGGAAAACCTAGTTAACTTAAACTGCTATATTTAAAAATAGGCAGAAAATAATAGAACATTTAATTTTAATTATTAAAACACCTTAATGGACTTATTCAGCTACTTCAACTTACTTCCACAAGAATAAGTCTTTTGTCAGTTTCTATGGACTCTCCAACCATCTGAAGCTTGATATACTTGTTTGCTCTTAGAAGAAATTCTTGAAAGATAGCTGCCTGGCTCTGATAAGGGAGCATCTGAAAATCCGATTCTAAATAGGAATATTTATTTAGTACAATATGCACTAAGTACTAAGAAAAGTACTACATATGCTACAGCTTATTGTTTTGAATTCTGTTCTTATATTTATTTGGATAGATTGTTACTGGTCCAAGATCAATTGACATGTAAATTATAGGAACTGGACAAGCTGCATAGGCAGAGACATTAATTTATATTAGTATATATTTTGAAACAATGGGCCAGATAAATCAATTACTGAACTGAAATTTTTCAAAAAATTAACTGTGCTTTAGCATTGAAGGCTTGTCCATCGTTATAAAGCTACATTTCTGGCCCCAAAAAATGGCCTGAATTTTATTTGAAAGTTTAAAAACTAGTCTACTGAAAAAAAATCTACTGAAAATTAATCATTAGTTTAATAACAGTCATATTATCTAGATCCAGAGATGTCAAACATGCAGCATGTTTGTGCAGCCCGAACCTAATTAAAATACAGTGGGGAAATTTACTTAAGAAAATAAGAAAAACAGAAAATTCAATTAAAAATAGATAATATTACATTAAAAAAAAACAATAATACATTTATTCACAAATCATCCCAAAACTCTGTACTTGCATCTCATGAGGTCAAGCACGCTGTCTTAATTGCAGTAACAAAGACTGTTTAGTATGAATGGAGCAGGAGCATCATGTGACAGAAGTTGCCTCTCAAACTATGGTCACAAATACCAAGTGACCTAGATATTGCAATTAAGTTGAGGCAGCAAGCTTCCACCTTTTTCCCAGGACCGCTGGCAGACAGCTTTGCATTAGTAGCTGACCTTCCCTGGACCCGGACCCGGACCCTCCAGCAAAACATATTTTAACATATACCCGTAACTATTATACAAATTTGCAATTTATTCATATTCTTATATTGTGGTGCACAAATTTGTACTTTGTTCGGAACAAGCGGCACAACCACCACCACCACTTTTTTTTGCACACAGCATAGCAAAAATTAGAGGGAACATTATAGGGGAGTAGGAGGTGAAGAGGTAGTTTGCATGTAAGCTGGGAAGAAGCACAGAATGGAGTTTTGGGGGAACTGAACACCAAGAATTTAATCCCAAGAGTAAAACAAAATTGGGTTTTAGACAATATCCAATTTATCACCCAACTGAAATCAAATTGCAAACTGCAATTGATTTTAAAGATTTTTAATAAATGCAAACCAAGTTTAACCTCCTATCTTCAGAACTGGCCTTTCTTATTAAACATACCGGTAGCTAAGAATAAATTATGATTCAGACATAATCCAGACATATGGCTACAACTTCCTTGCAGTCACAATAGCAGAAAGAAAAACAGAACAAGGAGCACGTGTGCCTAGGGCTTGCAAGTAGTCCTGGACATTGCCTGCAGTTACAATTTCGAGTTCAACTTGACTGAAATCTCCTATCACTCTAACGTGCAGCAGTTTTAAAACACAGGAAATCATAATACAGAGGAAGCTGAGAATAAAGAATGCCTTTATTCTCAGGCATTGTGTGTAAACCCTTTGGAATTTCCTTAGCAACTTACTTTCGAATTACCGTGATTAGAAGTTACTTCCATTTATTTTAATGAAATTTGCTACCATCTAATGGTCATCCTGCCAGAAATAGATATGCCACTAAATATATTCTAACTGCTCAACAATCAAGATATGAACATTTGAAAATTTTACCATGATTGAAAGCAACTTGAAAGTCATCGTATTTTTTGAAGTCTAGGGATACAGGATTTATCCATTCTTGTATCTGAATACCAAGGTCCTTGGCTAATATTTCCATAGTTGCAGATTTTCCACATCCTGGAGGGCCAGTTAACACTAGGATGGAGCCTCCCTATAACAAGATAATTATCATAAACTGAGTACGATATTTAAAGAAAAAACAATATGGGTTTCTTAAAACAAAATAGAACTTTGGTATCAATAATATCTATTTTTTATATTTCCAATAAATATAGTAGCTATAATTATATTATCATTAATTCAGTATTACAGTAGCCCACTTCCTTTATGCTACAGAACTTCATTCCTGTTACAACTTAATATCTGTTGCAGACCTGGAGATAATTAAAATAAATTGTCTGGACTGCAGTTCAAATGACGTAGTATGTGTCATGTTCTCTAAATGGAAATAGGTATTCCTTAATGGAAACTTGGGCACAGATTAATCCCAATCTGTGTACTCATTTAGTGACATAAAACCTCAGGATAGTCAGAAAAAAAGAAACACAAACTGAATAATTTCTCTCAAGGTAATCTTGGTATACATCAATTGCAATTTGCTTTATTTTTATCTAGCCAAACAAATAAGCTTATTTTATTCTAGTAAATAAATGTTGCTGTAAAATTATGTAGGATTTTGATACTATTCTAATCTCACTTCATTAATTATTCAGTAAAATAAAATTGGTAAAATAAAAATAAAACTGTTGATTAAAATTAAATAAAAACTTCTAAATGAGCAAATTGGCAGTATTAGTTTCATAATATTACCTGTTTTGGCTGATTTTGAAATATATGATCTTTTAGCCATCTTTCAACTTCTTCGATTTTTTTCTTGTGTATAACAAGGTCACTCTAACAGACAAAAATATGTATATAAAACATATTTATGTAGCAAAATATTAAATTATGCATTAGCTATACTGGAATTCTCTTAGCATATACACCAGATGTAAACAAATTAAAATATTAGGGGAAGGATCCAATCTCCATGACAATTACTTCACTTACAAAATGATTACAAATGATATAATTTTTTCATTTGCAAAACAATATCATATACTAGTAGCATACTGTAGTTTACCTACATGCTGAATATATAAGGGAAACTGAAATGGAAAATGAGGAGAAAACCAATAGCTGATTGAACAAATCAAGGTTCTAATGCTGGGAAAGTGGGAAACATGGAAGAAGAAATGGGGAGAAGGGAGGATAAGGAAAGGAAAGGAAAGGAAAGGAAAGGAAAGGAAAGGAAAGGAAAGGAAAGGAAAGGAAAGGAAAGGAAAGG
>JAEANM010009698.1:0-16218 GCA_017656035.1 Myanophis thanlyinensis
AATAAAATAAAAAAAAGAATTCTACTGCAATAAAGTTTTGTAGTTTTGTACTTTTTTCCCTTTTTCAATTTTTAATGTTTACTGTTTAAAGAGTTGCTACTGTTACGGTAGAATTCTACAGGAGTTGAGGAAATTCAGTCTCATCCGCAGTAATTTCACAGAAACTAGTCAATAATTGCCTGAAGATTCAGGAAAATGTGTATTACATTATAAAAGTCCATCAGTCTCTCTCACAGGTGTACTGTTCACTGTTCAAAATATTTAGCAAATAATTATACTCTACTGAGTTTAGAATATCATCCTTCCAGTTATAGGAAGGCTGAAGATATTTTCATTACCAGGTTATCAAAACTGAACTGCCAATAGCGATCTCCAATAAAACATTTCTAAATATTTACTTCCTTGTTGATGGAAAAATACACAAGAAGGATAAGCATTTGCATTCTATAGAAACCTTCATATTTGCTGTGTGTTCCTGTTATATTCTAAGCATCTTCTAGATACAAGAATGTATTTATATAGGGTGCTTAAAAAACTATTACTGTAAGCTAAGAAACAAAAGAAAGCTTTTGTTTGCTAGATATACTTTGCATTTTTTTTTCTCATTTTTCATTCTTTCGCAAAATGCAAAAATTTTATTTGAATAATTGACCTACATCATTTCTTGTCTATAAAAAATTATCTGAAAAATAAAAACCTAATCAGATTTTCCTTCAGACATGCCTGTGGAATTTTTTTTCTTGGATAATTTATAGCAGGTTAAATTATAGCAGTTATGTTTTTTAATGACCTTATGCACTATAGAAATGAAAGGTTGAATGTAATCCATGTTAAATTTATTAAATACAGTTGATGATTATGACTTCTTGTGTCAATGTATTTACCAAACTCTGGACTGATAAACTCCTAAGCAAAAAAGCTGGCAATTTGCAAAGTCAGTGAAGGCAAATCTGCAATCATTGGAAGATAAAAGGGACAAAATCCTATGACTATTATCAGATTATTTTACAGAGGCTTATATGAGCCAGTTGCCTAATTCACCATAGGACTATGTTTTGTTTCCCTATAAATACAGATGTAGATTTAAGGATTTACCTAGCTCTAATTCATCCACCTTACTATTCAGGCAGACAAATTCAGATAGCATGCTAAATCATGTAGTTCCAGCCCTGGCATTTCTCTGATTACTTTAAGACCATGATTCCATCTGTTCCAACATTTCAGTATTGTAGATACACAAACAGAAACCTTATTCAGCTTGTTTTCTGCCATCCAGGTTTACAATTGACCTAAAGCTTCATTGTCTAGAGTATGGGCTACACAACCACACAGCCATACCCTCAGATCACAGTTACAATGACCAAACATGTTGTGCTTATTGTGCCTTAACATATGATTTTCAGTCAACATCAAAGTTGAATAAACTTTCCTTGCTGATAAAAATTCTGCTTTTGAAAATCTGCTACAAGGCAATGAGTGCCCTCTAGTGTACAAAATTGGCTGGAAAAGATGCAGGGAGGATTAAATGCGATATTGAAGTCCAAGGAATGCCCAAGGTAGCTGTTGCCTTTTGCTTTCACCTGGGTTCTTACTCTGTAAACAAAAGACGAAAGACTGACCACAAGAGGGGAAATTATAATACAGATGATGGAAGTGTTACAAAAGTTTAAAATAGACAATGTCTTGTGGCGATTATTTGTGGAATCACAGAAAGATAATGTTGATACACTCAAGTGATGTCTCCAAATCACCACCACAATCAATTCTACTTTCCCCTATCTCATATTTCCTATTTCTTATTAAGTTATTAATATTTATCCATAAAAAACAGAAAGTTCTCTGGATCATTTGTAATTTACAAACAACATTGACAACTTTTCTTCCCTATTATGAATGAAATAAAAAAGGTTTAGGGTAGCCAGAAGTGGATTTTCATCTGGAACAACTATGATTTGCTAGATTACTTGAAGGATTACTTTAAGAATCTTGGAATCCTCAGACCTCTGGATTCTATTAAAGACACTATAAAGCAAAACAGATCCTGCAGACTGAGGATTCCAGTCCTGGTCCTCAGCAGTATTTTGAACTCTTCTTCCTCTTTTTGGCTACAGCGCTGCTGATTTTCACATTTGAAACTATAGCAAGGACAATATCCAGTGAACCATCTTCTTTTCTTTCTTTGCTGTGCCTCTTCAACTTTTTTTTCCAAGTATATGTTCTGTATCTTTTCAAAACATTTGTATATCTAATCTTCATTTCAGTTTTTCTCTGAGTTTAAAATAATTTTAACAGCTAACTATTCAATTTTTATGAATTCTAGCAAAGTATGAAGCAATCAGAAGCAGTGATTTCAGACTGTTTTGTGGGAATGCTTTTTATACATAGTATGAATAGAAATGCACCCAAAAAATGGTCTTCTGGCATCCGGAAAAAATGCATAATGAAGACAGAGGACAACAAAATAAGATGATCTAAATTACTAAATATCTCATATCTCAGCTGAGAGGAGCCTAAGCAGAGCCAGATAAACAGAAGGGCTGACTAGATTAAAAAAAACTTTAAAAAATCTGGATGAAAGTAATGGCAAACCATTTTTATATGAATATCAGTAAAATAAGATGTAAGTGTCCATGCAGTCATCAGCAATCAGGTTCGGGGAACTTCATGTAGTAATGATCTGAGTTCCTATTTGGATTTCATGTACAAAATAAGCACATGCCCATTCATTCATTTCACCAATAATAGAACAATCAATTAAAACCTGCTTCCTTATAGTCCACTAATGGGATTTATGGATGTTGTGCTATGGTATTAAAATAAAGAGAGATATTTCAATATAGTTAATTGAGACACTTTCTTGGTTTCAAGCCTTTCTTCTAGTACAGGGGTGGGCAAACTTTTTGATTCACAGGCCACATTGACAGGCTCCCCCTCCCACAGCCCACCCACCCCCACTCCCCGTCCCGCAGCCCCCCCTCCCCCACATGTCTTTGCAGGCGTGGGATGGCGAACGCAGCAGCTATGAAGAAGAGGGTAAGAGGGTGGTGGGCGGGTGGGGGCAGCTCCGCAGCGGCAACGCCGGCTCTTCTCCCGCCACCCAGGTGCTGCTGATATTTCCCCATCAGCAGCACCTGGACGGCGGGAGAAGAGCAAGCATTGCCGCTGTGGAGCCACCCCTGCCCGCCCGCCACCCTCTTACCTTCTTCTTCAGGGTTACACTGCCGAGGGAGGCGTCAGTGAGGGCAAACTCCCCAGTCTGTGCCAGAACTAGTTCGGCGGGCCGCATTAAAAAGCCCAAAGGGCCAGGTGTGTCCCGCAGGCCGTAGTTTTGCCCATGTCTGTTCTAGTATCTACCCTTGACATGAAGAGTCATTTAGATTGCCCACAAAAGCATTTAGAAACTTCTACTCCTGCACAGTAGAAAGCATTCTGATGGGCAACATCACTCTGTGGTTCGGAAACAGCACCACGCAGGACAGGCAAGCTCTACAGAGGGTGGTGTATGTAGCAAAATGCATCATCCGCACCAAGCTCCCTGAACTGCACTCCATCTACAAAAGACGATGCCAAACTTCAGCCAGGAAAATAATGAAGGATCCCAGCCACCCCAACAACAGACTGTTCACCATGATGCAGTCAGGAAACCCTAACCCGCCTCCTCCGCTCCCTGAAAGAGACTAAAGAGAAGCTACTTCCCACAGGCAATACGGACCCTAAACCACAAACCATAATCCAGGACTAAATAGTATTCCTATCATCTACCTCTTTCAATCACTCCCTAACTTTTGTCCCTCCCTGTCTATACTATTCTCTCTTGCCCTGCTACCTACGGTCACAAGCGGTTGCATGTACATTTCACTGCATTTCATGCCATGTATGACTATGTATGTGATGAATAAAATTTGATTTGATTTTGATTGATTAATTGATGCTCTTCCTGACATAACAGAACTGACTGCTTTTGTTCTCACGGATGCTTCCCACAATGTAGTGCTAGAATGGTGTTTTCACCTAAAAGTTAATCAAAAATTCAGCAGGTATCTGAACTTGTATATATTTTTCCTTTTTTGATATAGATTTTAAAAATGGCATAGTTTATTCCAGAATAAGGTAGAAAATAGAATCAGACAATACTTTATATACAGGAAATGTTTATCATTTTTAAAAGATAATTGTTTTGAAGATATCTAAAAGTGCATTAAGAGCCACAGAAATCTCATCTAACATCACAAAAATTATGTGTTAAATTTTTTTGTTTCAAAGACATGTTTTTCAAAAAATATATACATTAAACATTTTCTTGCCAACAAATCTGCTGCCTTTGAACATCTATTGATTCTTATTTTCTGTTTTCAGCAAAAAAAAAAAAAAACACTGTGTGGTAACATGTAAAAGGATACCATTTCCCCCCAAATTATATAACAGTTGTGTGTTACCTAAAGCTGCCCTTTATAACACAATGGTAATTGTTTACTGTCACATTTTTGCAGTAAATTATTTTCCTGATGGATCACTATGTAGCAGTCAAAGTACACTCAGGCAGTCAAACCCAGTGTATTCTTAAAATTGGATTTCCCTATTAGCAACAGACCCTTATACATCTGACAACACAAAACAACAAAATCCTAAGTAGTATCTCCTAGAGCCTCTGAAAAACAAGTGAGAAGAAAGATTAGGAATAAATGATATAGACTAGGTTTCCCCTACCTAGTGTTCTCCTGATGCTCCCTCCAGCTAGTGGGGAGAGAAATTCTGCCGACTCTAATCCCAATACAATTTAGGCCCAAATTGAGACAAAGTCTTTCTGGCAAAAGTTTCTTATTATATCCTTAAATGGCTCCTGTCAGAAAGAACTAAATCACACTCCAGCTTTTCCTGGGGATGGAATCTGGATCAGAAACCTCCAGCAGAACGGAAGAACTTTTGAAAACTCTGTGGAGTCAAAGGTGATTTGGACCCAAGAGTCAACATGGAAGGCCCCACTGGAACTTGGGGTGGTGGCGAGAAGCCATCCTGGGGTGAAATATCCTCCTGATCAGGTGGGGATGACTACCACCCACCCACTCACTCAAGGGAACAACAGAATCGTGAGCCTTGCTTTTGGCCCTTAGGCACGCTGATACGTCTCTCCCCACTTCCCCCCACCCTGTACCAGATGCTTCACTCCTACTGGATGTCGTAGGTCTTGCGTCACACGGGGGGCAGTGGGCGATTGGGGGAATGCTGCCCGCGTCTTCTTTTTTTGACTAATTATAAAGTCGCCTTCTCCACTTCTTTGCTCCTGATTTTGCTGAAGAGTTCCCAAGCCAGAAGAGATACCCTTCTTGGGAAGCGAAGGAAGCGGTCCCACCGGCGCCGTCGTCGCTTCTCTTCGGTAAGATTGATTTGTATTATTGCAGCCTATGGTTCTTCGCCGTCTGCCATTCCTTTCCTCCCTCCTCCTCCTCCTCCGTTGTTCATTTCTTTCTTTTTCTCGCTCTTTTCCTTCTTTCCCTTGCAGTTAGTTAGCCTCTTCGGAGAAAAAAACCCGCGAAGTTCTTCCGTGGGATCTTCGCCGAGCGGCTCCGGGCGAGAGACTTCAGAAGCGCGCCGTATATCGCGGAGCAGAGGAAAAATGTAAGTCTGGGCGTGTGAGGCAGGGGGGCACAGCTGAGCACCAGGTCTAGCCTTGCCCAGCTCTTCCTTAGCCTGGATTTCACTCGCGCACCTCCCGCAGCTCGTGGCCGGCGGAGATGTTAAAACGAATCAGATTACGCGCTGAAAGGAATCCGATTACGCGGTGAACGGGATGAGATTCGTTCGCCGCTGGTTATATTTTAGCATCTGGAACTGTTCATTATTCAAGGTTAAATAATCCCGTGAGACTAAGTGAAGTATTTTATTGTTTTACTTAGTTTGTTACTAAGATTTTCCCCTCTTTTTTTTTTCCAGAGTTACACAAAAACTCTATATAAAAGCCAACAATTATAAAAAAAAAAAAAAGGATTGTTCTGTTTATTATGAAGTGGGCTATTTGAGATCTGATAAAGGGGAGCAAACTACACTCGATTTCAAAGAATGTATTCTAATTGTATGTTCTTTAATTGTTTCTAGCATGTGCATGAAATTGTCCATATATGTAATCATAACCATTATTGCAGAATCCAGTCTGGGTTGGTCAGGAGGACCAGAGGTTTAGTCTTCTGAGCTTTCCGATTCATGCTGAAGCCCATCCTCGGGGAACTTTTCTCTAGCTGAGGGGGTGCTTTGGACTATTCTGTGTGTGGTTATATGGTGGCTGTTGTGTGTGGCTTTTTAGATGTTGATTGGGGTTTTAGATGTTGACAAACACCATATAAATACCACACACAGAATAATCCAAAGCGCACACATTCTGCAAGAGAGAAGTTCCCTGACGATGAGCTCTAGCATGAATCCAAAAGCTTGGAAGTCTAAACCTCTGGTCCTGCTGACCGACCCAAATTGGATCCTGCAACATTATCCTGGGACCTTCATTCATGATAGACATTATTGCTGGCATAATACAGCTAAAAATACTTTGGATTCTTTTCCCGTGTGTATTTGTTAATGCAATCTATTGGTGGTATATAAAAAAGAAAATACTGTGACTGAGTTTAATTATTCTTCTTTTTTGCAGACCATGACATTGCTTCTGAGGTGTTATTTCTTGCTTTTGGCTCTTAACGCATACCTGATCCTTATCATTCAGGCAGAATGTACAAAAGATTGTGCATCTTGTGCCCACCAATTGACATATCATGCTGATATCAACCCTTTGGTAAGCAGAATTTACTCATTGTTATTTTGAGATTATTTCTCCCAGCTCAGCTTGATACTTCATAGTTGCACAAATAGATTACAAACTCAAATTTAGATAGATCACTAATTTAGATTAGGCACTCAATGGTGGATTTGAATTATCACTGAAGAACTTATATATAGTTTATTGTCTATGTATATTTTCACAAAGTGAAAATTTTCACAATCTAATATAAGTCAACTACAGAAGCAGCACTACAGCCCTGAAGATTAGCTTCAGGTTTAGGTTATTATATGATTTACATGATCCCATTGTGTTTAAATGTTATGACTTCATTTACTAATAAAATATTGCTTGAAAATTGATATTTGTTATTTTATGTTATTATTTTATCTTAATTTTAGTACTTTCAAGTTAATCATGACTTCTGGCATTAGCCTGGACAAGTCCGTACATTTTTGTTGCCCATGTTTTGTTTTTTTCCCTCCCCTAAGTAGCTTTCCACTGTTTTCTTCCTCGGGGTCAGAGAGAGTGACTGTCAGGACTGACCGATCTGGGCTCCTGCCAGAAGACAGAACTGTCTCCCAGTTCTGGCCCATTGTCTTAAACCACAACACAAAGTATCGTATCTTAATATTACTATGCATTAAATATTCAAGTTATATATACTTCATTGACTAATTAATAGTGAATATGCCTTAAATTCATTGACTACATTCCTGTACTTCATCACAGCCAGATCAATAAGTTTACTAGTCGGCTTTAACTCACTGTATTGGAAAATGCTTGCTCTTACTGTAACCTCTAAAGAACGGATGGAATAGCAAATAGGACAAAAGGAATGAAATGTTTTTCCAATATTTCAGTTTGTTATATTGCAGACTTAATGGAAGCTATGAGTTTTAGAATTAGTATAAACAACAGCGCCTCAGTTATATGGTTTATTATTGTCTCTATATTCTGCTAATCTCATAATATTACTGTGATGGCATAATTTTTGCCATTGATGAGTATCTGTATCTCCCCCTATGAGTCAGTTTGATGAAGACACTGTCAACCAACTCATTTAATCAATTAAGTCTGACATGAAGTCTTAAGTGATAATAATATGATCCAGAAAAAACTGAAATTTCTATTTACATTTGGGAACGTACAGCATACTTTTTCTACTTTTAGAGATCCAGCTCTCATCTGGTTATTCTGGATTGTACGTATATGTACAAAAGCTTATAGGACAGGTTTTATCCGTTTAGTGTCTGCTTTCTTACTTTTTTATAACTATGTAGCTACACTGATATGCATAGGAAATTGAGCTTTCATTGTTCAAATAGTGTTCTTCTAGATGGCAAGTATTTTTTTTTAAAGATACTCTTATATTTCTTTCTTTTATTTTGTCAAACCTAAAAATAGGTCATGATTCTCTTCTTATTGTCTTTTCATATTGGTCTCACAACTTTAGGAATTAGGTAAGGCTGGAAGACACCAAAGGTCACATTATTTCAATATTATTTCAGGTAATATTTGAACCTGGTTTTTATTTTACCTTTTGTGGTCTAATCTGACCCAAAACAATATAAATTTTCAAAAACACCATATATTAATGTAGGTCTTTTTTCTTTCCCCTCCCTCTGTCTTCTATCTCTTCTGTGAATTTGGTTTTAAAATCTCATCAGGTCCATAAAAGAATGTGCATTCTTCTATATTCTCTCTTTGGTTAATAATTAAGTAAGACAATTGAAACTAATAAGATTGTCATAGAGAAAAACATGTGTCTGCCTATGTTCTTAGCTATCAATGCCCTTAGCAACTCAAAAGCAAAACAGCAGCTGACACTTCATTTTAATAAGCTCTCAGACCTTTTTCAAAAATATATTTTTGAGAGAGAGAGAAAAAGTATTGTTTTTTCAAGTTATACAATCATTCTACAGCATGCATATGAAAAGCAAGAGAAACAATTTGGTGTTTGCGTTCAACCATACACCTGTTAAAATAATTAGGATTATTCATTTCATTACTGTTGCAATAAATATACACATTAAAAAGATAATATTAACCAGGGAATCATGTTATTAACAACTATTATAAAGCAAATGGAAGCAAAATAAAATAAAAGTAAACAGTAGACGCAAACGGTTAAACACATCTTCCTGTATCAGACTTTCATTGTAGAAAATGAATAACAGCCCTCTCAAGATAGTATAAGATAGAACTGTAGCCACCAAAGGCATCATGTAAGTTACAATAAACTTTTGTAGAACTACAGGAATTGTTGTATTGGCCAAAAATGAGAGTTATAATCCAGCATAATTGAATAGAATCTGAAGAATAGATCTATGTAAACTTTGAAGAGTCCATCCCAATGAGTAAACATCGACATACGTCTGAGCAAATAAGCATAGGCTTACATCAGATAAGGGAGCAAAATGAACTGAAATTGATAACTTGATTTCTTAGCTCTAAAATATACTGTTTAAATTTGAGCAGGTTAGCCATTTATTTTTCTTTTTGTTTAATCACATCCTGAATAACAAGTCCTTTCCATAACTGTCATATTTGTCTCTTGTTCCTTTTAGCCTGCTAAAAAGTTTTTGGCTGTTCTTTAACCGCTAATGTGTAACATTCACTTAATTCCACTCTATTGTTCTCTTTTCCCCATCAGATCTGTTAATTTAGGGTCGTCAGTCAATGGTTGACAATCATCCTGGTGAATATATACATTCACTTGGTAATCACTATAGGATATATTAATTGAATCTGGTTGCAAAGGTTAAAAATGTTTTGGATATAAGGTTTAACACTAGTGGGAAGCAAAAAAAAAGGAGCAAGAGCTTTTAGACTTCAAAACCTAAAAATGTTTCAAATGTTTCTGTATAATAATGTTCACATGCAACTTTATGCTGATGATAATTGCATCATGATTCTATTGAAGTATACTGGATATAATTTATAGCCAAATATTCATATTCAAGCATGCAGGATTTTCTTACTTCAGAGAAAAGTCATGATTCCCTAAAGGTTCTCGAAAGATCCCTAATGAATATAAATTATTCCTTCATCAAAACTAAGCTGTAAAGCGTAAACTGGTAGAAGAAATCCGCAGTCATAACTGGTATATCAAGCTATCAAGATTCCAAGCATGAAAAACAAAAGCAAAAGTAAGAAACAAATGTTTAAGTAAAGGAATAATAAACTCTCTGTTTGAACAAGAAGCATTTGTTATGAAGAAAGCTAATGACCAACTTCAGTTGTTTGAATTAATCACATATCCAGGAACTATGGACTGTCCATTAAGATGCTTTAACTTACAAAGCTTGGGCTTAGATCCTTCTTTACTCTCGTTCCTGAAGTTCCTAATATCCTTTTAGTAATCAGAAATTGGAGAAAAAGTCAGAAGGAAAGAAATTATATGTTTCATCTTGCAAAAACGTGACCTATTTGCTTCTAACCATGATAAATTTAAAAAATTAGAATTATGCTTCTTCTGAAAAACTAATATTATTTCAGTTAGACTGACATATGGAAGAAGACAATGAGTGTCAAGGACCTAATAAAACCAAAAAATTATTTCTTGAAGCTATGAATGTAAATGGTTATAGGCTAAATGACCATACCTTTTAGTGTCACATTTTGCAGATCTTAATAACATGACCAAGAGTGGGCCAATTTTGAAAAGAAAAGTTAACATAGTCCCACAATACACAAAAGATATTGAGACCCTAGGAAACATACAGTGAAGAGCAACAAAGTGGTCTGGAGGCTGACCCATATAATGAACAGTTGAGAACTCAGTATGTTTAGTCTAAAAAAGAGAAAGACTAGGGGTGATATGATAGCAGTTTTCCAGTATCTAAGGGGCTCTCACAGAGAACAGAGAACAACCTATTCTCCAAAGAACCTGAGGGCAGGTCTAGAAGTAACAGCTTGAAGATCCTTAAAGAAAGATCCAACTAAGGAGAAATTTCCTGACAGTGAAAACAATTACTGTAATCAGTGGAACGACTTCCCTTCAGAAATTGTGGGTGCTCCATCACTGAAGGTGTTCAAGAAAAGATTGGACAATCATTTATTTAGAATGATAGAGGATCCAACCACCTGTTCAAGATGTGGGTTGGATTAGAAGACTTCAAATGTCCCTTCCAACTTTGTTATTATTTGTTCTACATTCTAAATTATAGCATTGGAAGAAATAAAGCTCAAGAAATTATGAGTAGGTTCTACATGGCTACGCCAAATGAATTCTCATGGTCCAAAATGTTAAATATTAAGTGTACAGTTTTTATATAATTTAATCTTTATTTAGTATGGTAACTAATAGAATATTTAAGGATGTCAATTATAAAATGCATTTATATCTTCAACTTGTTTGAAATAATCTTTCATATAAGCCAACAACTACTCATTGAATCAAGCCAGAAAAATATTTTAAAAATATTTTATTTATATGTATGTATGCATATTTGTCTGTCTTTTTGTTCTTGTCTGCATGCCTGCCTGCCTACCTACCTAGCTATCTTCCTTCCTACCTACCTGCCTACCTAATTACCTACCTAACTAACTACCTACCTATCTATCTATCTATCATGAAAGAACATTCCTGTTAAGATTTTGCAAGATAGTTCTGAAATATTCTGATGTTTCTTAAACCAGTTCCCTTTAATTATACCATATTCCATATACCAAAATGGATGCCATCCCAGTTTCTAAGCATATTACATAATAAGGAAACTTTTGTCAGACTGAAGCCCAAATACCTGCTTTTTGTTTTGCTTTTATCAGCTTAAATCCTTAAACTTCATAGACATATATAGTCATTTAAATGGAGAGAGCATAGATATGTGTATTTGTCTTATTCAAAATTGTTTTCAATCCCTTAAATGAAGGATAAACAGGATTTACAGCTTATATGTGATTCAAAGTATTCAAATTACAGTACACGATGAGAGGTTACAGATGGTTGCTCAAATTATTCCAAAAATTATGTAAGTACTTATGCAACATTGCAGACATACTTCTCTTTAATCTAGTTGTGCAATAGAAAGCAAAGGTAGTTAGCTTAGGCAGCACCAGTGATTTGTTTGGATAGCGTGGCAGCTTTACTTTGGACTCCATCAGATATCAGAACAATCAATAATTGAGCATGCTACTATCTATTAAATATGTGTCTGAACATGCATATAATTCTAGAAACTAAATCCAGAGGTCATATTTAAGCAAATGTGCTTGCTATATATTCTTCATTTCCAGATGCTGCCGTCACTGAAATTTGAATGAGCAACAATGCAAATTCAGCAGGAAGGAAGAATGGGATTTAGGTCTAAACCTTAGTGTTTCTACTCGTTGTACAGTGAAAGAATTCTAGAATCACTTTAGTGATCCAACTAGATCATTTTAAACATAACCCTCCATTTAAAAATTAATATGTCTTATTGGCATCAACTGCTCAAATTATAACACTGTATATAGACTAGACAGATTCATGCTTAGTCATTAAAACAGTGTAATTTTAATTAATAAAAACTTGCATGCCTTGTTGATTTCAAAGAATCTAAGCATAATTTAGCATAGTCTTTTTCATCCATACAAAAGGGTTAGGAAATAATTGTCATCATTCTTCCCTACCCAAAGTTCTATGTATTTTTGCAAAGGCTGGGAAAACTAAATGCAATATGCTGCAGCAGGAAGAGGCCATTAATGAAAATTACTCTATTTCCTTCCTTTGGTGGGAAATCTCCTAGTGTCATCCATAAACATAATGAAGAAAGACCATATATTCATTATTTATTCTTTAAAGTTTTACTTAGGAACAGAAGTGAAATGAAGCCTTGTTGCACCGGTTCTGCTGATCCAGTAGCAACGATGGCGTTTGGCCTTGCCCACCCCCCCCTAATGATGTTTGGGCCCTCCCACCTTTTTTTCTTTTTTACTCATCTTGAGCTGTTCTGTGTGCTTCCACAGCCTTCCCAATCACCTCCGGTAAGCAAAAATCACCTCCAGCTGCCACTGGAAGCAAAAATAAGTAGTTTAGAAGCTGCATGGCTGGCATGTGTGCTTGTGCACTGAACCGGTAGCAAAACGGGTTGGATTCCACCCCTGCTTAGGAAGGCTTTGAGGATTAATTTTAATAAAGTTATTCTGCATCATTCTTAAAAATTTAGTTAATCTAAGTTATTTTTATGAAGATTTTGCAGCATATATTTTATTGATATAACATGCAAAAATTTGAAATATTTATTTCAAAAAAGTTGTATTATAATAATCTCCTTTAAGAACAGCTTATACAGTATGTATATTTATTTGCAATGCGCTTATATAATCTGATCATTGTCTCAATCACTTTTCTGCCACTGTTCCTCATTTCATCTACCTTTCTTTTCTTCTTCTACACGTTTAGCTATCCCCAAATATTTTTTACATAATTTTTCTTTTTCAACAGTTGGGAAGACCAGCAGTCTGACTATATTCATTTTCAAACTGTGTGGATATGCACTAAGCAAGCAAAATCTCTTCACATATACATTTTGCTGAAGATATGTTTGTAGTAAGTCATGAAGATGTGTTCCAATAATATAAGGATTGACAGTCATGTATAGAACGTCAGAGACATAATTTTTTCAAGAACACTTTTTTTTATCCATAAACTCAACAATCCTGTATTCACAAATCACACAAAATCTTTATCACTATTGCCAGACTGTTTAGCTCTTCTCCGAGGAGCACATCTTTTTAATTCCATCTTTTCCATTCCTATGCTTAGAAGTTTATCATTTTGATCAACTTTGATCACATTGCTTAAATCATTAGTTCAGAAAGATACCATATTTGGCCATATAACATAAGATGATGTTTCAAATGTTATTTTTACTTATAAAATAAATTATAAATCAAACTGTTTTTCAGGCATGTACACTAGAATGTGAGGGAAAACTGCCTTCTGCCAAAGCCTGGGAAATTTGCAAGGAACTTCTTCAGATTACTAAACTGGGCCTTCCCCAAGAAAGCAGCAGCATCCTAGTGGACAGTCCAAAAGAGAATGAAAGCCATTTGCTAGCCAAAAAATATGGTGGCTTCATGAAAAGGTATGGTGGCTTTATGAAAAAGATGGATGAGCTATATCATGTAGAACCAGAGGAGGAGTCCAATGTTGGAGAAATTCTTGCTAAAAGATACGGAGGGTTTATGAAGAAAGATTCAGATGATGATGGTTTAGCTAATTCATCTGATCTTCTGAAGGAGCTCCTTGCAACAGAGGAAAATGCTGAAATAGGACACTATCAGGACTTGAGTGACAGTGATAATGAGGTCTTCAAGAGATATGGTGGCTTCATGAGAAGCATAAAACGCAGTCCAGAGCTGGAAGGTGATGCCAAAGAGTTACAAAAGAGATATGGTGGATTTATGAGAAGAGTAGGAAGGCCAGAATGGTGGCTGGACTATCAGAAAAGATATGGTGGATTTCTCAAGCGGTTTGCTGATACTCTTCTTCCTTCAGATGATGATGGAGAAAATTATTCCAAAGAGGCTCCAGAGATGGAAAAGAGATATGGTGGATTTATGAGATTTTAGCATTCCTTAGTTTGTTCTTTTAATCCCAAATCAAAGACTGCCTCATTGACCATAATTTATTGTAATGTGTTGCTTGTACTGTACAGTTTTTTACCGTCCTGGTTAATAATGCAACCTATTGTTTGTTATTTCAGGTTTTGTGCTCTTTTAAGTTAAAAATAATTTGTTTTAGTCTAATTTGTCTATATTGTACTTTCATGCTAAATCTATTTTAATTACCATATCCATTTCTTTAAAGAATGTAATTGTTTAACTGTATATATAATAAATTCTTCATCTTAACTGCATAAAATATCCTGGAGCAATTTTTGTAGTCACTAAATTTATGAACAACAAAGATTTAACAGACTGTTTTATGTGAGTTTTATGCTAGCTATGAAATAGAAATAATTTACTTTCTGAAAATATTCCACAAGGTTACTTTTAAAAATCTTCTGTATTTCAACAGCTTTACAAAATTTAGTAACTTATATTTAATTTACTCTTTACCATACCAGACTTTATGTTTGTAAAGAAAACATTTCATCACTTCAAAGCAATAATCCAATTTGATTTAATCCAAAGGGATATTAGTTTCATAACCATTTGTATAATTGGCTTATAAATTGAGTAAGCAAATGCTATTTTCCTAAATGTTACAGTTTCCTTAAAGAAAATTAAGAATATAATCCTATAGCCGCCTATTATGCAATGACTCAATTAATTCTACAAATAATTTCTGAGAATTTCACCATAAAATTTGTATAGTTATGAAATTACATAACTACTAATGGATCTTAAATTCAGAAAAGAATACAGAGCTTGTAACAGAATTATCAACTTATGTAAATATATTTCCTGAATTCAGAATTACATTCACATGCTATATGCAGGAATTTAAAATTTTGCTTGTCTCCAGATATAATTGGTTGCTTGACATTTGCAATCAGGCCTGGGCAGCAAGAGCCTATATCCGTGATGGCAAACCTATGGCATGGGTGCCACAGGTGGCACACAGAGCCATCTTGCTGGGCACACAAGCTGTTCGCCAACTTACCTCCAGTTGAGCATGCACATGCGATTGCACATGCATGCACGAGCAATTGCAGAGACCCAGCTGGTCTTTGGGTGTCCGCTGTGCATGCGCATGCTTGCAGCAGGAAATCCAGCTGGTCTTTGGAGTTCTGCATATACACACACGATTGCTTATGTGTGCATGAGTGCCTGCATGCAACATGCGTTCATTGCACGTGAAAAAGCTGCATGCATGCACAGATGATGCGGTTTCACATGCAGCAAACATGGAGGAGCCACACACAAGTACAGATGGCATGTGCAAAGCACATATTTTTCAGCACTTGGTAAGTAAAAGATTCACCACTACTGGGCTATATGGTAGCTATGGTAGCGTCTTCAGTCATAAGAGACTGTCTACTGTATATAAGTAGAGTTATTTCCAAGGGTACAGTTTCTCCAAATGCTAATTAGTACTAATTTGTCATTTTATAAAGTAATATGGATGAATACAAGGAAAATAACCTGGAAGTTATTGTATTCATCCCTTTCCATGCCCCCAGAAATAGTAAAGTTAATCAGAGTAGCCTAGATACAACATATTTTGAGCATTTTTTCATATATTGCATTGCAAGTAAAAATAGAAAAATTGTATATATGCTGAAATGCAAAATTGCAACATTCCTCTTCTAAGTGTGGCATATTTAGGAAAATGCTTATTATCTTTACAGAAATACATTTAATGAAGAGTACTTTGTGAAATATACTGGGAGAGAGCTAAACAGTTTTATATATCGTGCATTATATCAAAAAGAATCTAGTTATGGGACTTCCTGTTTGGCTTCTTCGCCAGCAGGTCGGAATCCGCGATCGTCCGCGGTTTCGATCTGTGCTCTCTTGCT
>JAEANM010009699.1:0-16216 GCA_017656035.1 Myanophis thanlyinensis
GAACAGAACAGAATAGAATAGAATAGAATAGAATTCTTTACTGGCCAAGTGTGATTGGATACACAAGGAATTTATCTCCGGTGTATAAGCTCTCAGTGTACATACAAGCAACAAGGGACCAATTATGATCATAATCATCATAAAAATACATAAATACATCATAAAAATACATAAAAATACATTCATCATAAAACATAAGATAATCATAAATCATAGTGATAATCATAGAATACTAATAATCAATCAAAATAAATCACACTAGGATACTAAATAAAACAATTAATATAAATTGTAAGATACAAACAACCAAGTTATAGTCATAAGAAGATAAGGAAATAGATAATAAAGATGAGAAGGATAATAGTAATACAGCTCTACTAGTAGTTTCACAATGTTGTGGGAATTAGCTGTTTTACAGAATGATGGCATGTTTGGGGGCTGTCATTGTGTCTAGTTGTTTTGATGTGCAATGCCCTATAGTGTGGTCTCCAGAGAAGGAGTTGAAACAGTTTATGTTCTGAATGCGAGGGGCCTATAAATATTTTCACAGCCCTCTTTCTGGCTCGTACAGTATACAGATCCTCAATGGAAGATAGGCTGGTAGCAAGTTTTTTTTTCTGCAGTTCTAACTATCTGTTGAAATCGATGCCTGTCTTGTTTTGCTGCAGTGCCGAACAAGACATAGGTGCAAATGACAAACTTAATAATTCCTTTGTAGAACTTTATCAGTAGCTCTTTGGGCAGGTTGAACTTTCTGAGTTGGTGCACGAAGAACATTCTTTGTTCTTCTTTTTTGATGACATTTTTGATATTAGATGTCCATTTAGGACTTGAGATAATATAGAATCTAGAAACTTGAAGGTCTCTGCTGTTGATATGGTGTTGTCTAGTACTGTAAGAGGTGGTAGAATAGGACGGCTTCTCTAAAGTCTACTATCATTGCTACAATTTTGAATAAGTTCAGTTCAAGATTGTTCCGGCTAGACCACAAGGCTAGTTGTACAACTTCCCATCTGTATGCAGATACGTTGTTTTGTCGAATGAGACTGATCACTGTTGTATCAACTGCAAACTTCAGTACTTTAATAGAAGGATCCTTTGAGATGCAGTCATTGGTATAGCGAGAGAAGAGAAGTGGAGAGAGCACACAGTCCAGGGGACCCCTGTGCTAATTGTACAGATATATGATGTGATTTTGCCTAGCTTCACCTGCTGCTTCCTGTCTGTTAGAAAGCTTATGATCCATTTACAAGTGTGGTCAGGCATGGCTAACTGAATCAGTTTAGTTAGAAGAATATCTGGAATGATGGTATTGAATGCTGAGCTGAAGCCTACAAAGAGGACCCTTGCCTAGGTCTTTGGAGAGTCAAAATATGCAGGATACAGTGTAGAGCCATCTTAACAGCATCATCTGCCATATTAACAGCATCTACTGAGCCGATCTAGCTTAGTACACAAAAGGACTGTTTGATGAGTATGTGTTGGATATGCAAATGTTTATTGGTTCATGTAAATGTATATGTTTTTTAATTTCATGTTTCACTCTGATTGCATAGAATTGCCTCATGCCAAATCAGATAAGTGTTCCAGAGAAAGAGAGGCAAGAAGGAAGGAAGGGGGGAGGTACATCTATACTGTCTATATTGACTGGCAGCAGCAATCTTAGGTTACAGATTATAATCTTAACTGCTAAATTTGAGTTGCCATGCCAGGAAACTCTATCTGGGGCTAAGATAAATTATGCACCATTTAGGATTTATATAAAATCACATTTGCAGACTGAAGAGATAAACAGTCTTCTGAATGTAATGAATTAAAGAGTTAAGCCCTGCAAAGGGCTGCTGTCATCTCTTTAAAACTATCAGAAGTCTCCCTATTGCTCCAAATTTTTACATTACATGCCATTGTTTTTCTGGACTATTCCAGATCCAATGACCCAGTGTTGTAGGTTTTTAGGCACTGTATATGGAGGGATCTGTATCTTTACCTGGGGTTTTACTATTGAATAAAATATATTTGGACAATATGTTTCAGTATTATTAAATATGTATTTAGCAAAAAATACCTCTTAGTCAAATAAATAATATTTGCAATGAACAGGTCAAACTGAATAACTTCAGTTCATGGCTGACAAGTCACTTAAAAACTATTGGTTTCTTTTGCTTTCTCTGTAATTTTTTTTGAATGGTAGGAATTTTTTTCAGAAACTCTATAATGATTGGATCATATAATTGTAATTAAACAGGATGGCCATATATGTTTGTGCAGGTTGGCTAATAGACCTGGGAGCTATGGGATATGGGAGTATTTTAACTTTTAAGTTAAAGAGGGATTGTAATTTTGTCTCTCTCTTTTACGGTAAAAGTTTATTTTTTTTATCCCTCATGAGATTGTTTTATCTTTCAAAGGAGAAGTAAAATCTTCTAATCTTTACATGTTCTAGACCCCTAAATAAATTATTCCCTTTTCCCACTTTATTTTTCAATCCCCAGGAAGTCAGCACCGTGTTTGAGAGTCCTGTATCACTCTCACTCACTAAGAGGACAGGGAAGATGCCAAGTGAGATAAGTCCTGGGAGGTAGGAATGGCAGAAGGAAATAATCAACTGCTCATTCAAAACAAGGAGTTGATAAGACCCAGAGGGATTGTGAAAGGCATTTTGAGACCTCCAGGTTCTATCCTAAAGACTCAGGCAGTTCTATTTCAAGGATAAAATAATAATTATCTCTGAATACTACTCTTAAAACTTGCATTGTGCATGTTGGGTTGAAAGTATGAAGCTAAACATGCTTACTGGAAATGTGCTGAAGCCCAGTTTCCAGGGCAAAATGGAGTAATTTAGAACAGATTTTAATTTCCCATGAGAAAAGCACATAAGTCAAAAGCTATTCCTGTTTTTATTTTGTGCTTCCACTAAGCCCCTGATTGGTTCCTCCAGGGTAGTATTGCAGCAGTCATGCAGAAAGAATCTCCTTTTTTTATTCTTCAGTGAAGAAACCTTGGGAATTGAGTGAGATCTTTAGTTCTGCTCAGTGCAGGGATGGGATAAGATGCAATTTCTCTGAAAGAGTTGGACTTGCTTTAATCCACTTAACACCAACCTGACACCTCGTCTAGCCATCACAGTTTCCTCTGTGTCAGCCAATCTGCACTGTATCACAAGATTATAATGAAGAGGGTGGTGAATTTAACAGTCAATTTAACATTTAACTGTCCATTGTTGGCCTACTAGGTGTTAACCACCAAAAATATAATTTTCAGAACAGAAAAGGATTTCTCTGTATATTTGAAGACGCTCGATTTACCAAAAAAATCATTTGTGCAGATGAGATATTATTAAATTTCCTAACATGTGGAGGAAAGACTATAATTGGCGATGCTGGTGAGTAGAAAAGGGAAATGTGTATAAAAAGAAAGAAAGCAGATCCCACAAACATAGAGGTGGGAGCAGAACTATTACAGAGGGATTCCATAATCCACGGGAGAAGGGACATGCTACTGATGCTGATATAAGTTAGATTCTCACAGATGGGATGCTAACTTGCAAACACACAATGACAAAACAAGTCTCTTCATGTCTTCACTTCCCACCTATGAGAAATTCTCCTAAAACATTATTATCTTTTGTGATAGAAAATATTTTTCCTCCAATAAGTGAAAACAGATGAAATGCCTCTTTGGCTTCCCATGGTTCAATTAAATCTTCCCAGAAGATTTTAGGTTGTCTCTCAGGGGCCCTTTCAGATAAACTAATGGGGCAGGCCAGGAGGCTGGGTATTGAGAAGTGAAAAAGAATTGCACATTACATGCTCTTCCTCACCTCATAACAATAAAGGAAACCCAAAATTACTCAAAGAATGACATGGAAAAGCAGAAGCTGCATCATAAGGACAGATTTTAAGAATTGGAGGATGGTTCTGGGCACAGTATGAGATATTATAGAATAAAAATAATATTCAACTGTACCAATTTGTGGCCCTCAGAATTAATAAAAATGTAAAATGCTGCAAAGTATGATTATTGTATGAAAAATAACTATATATCTCTTTATGTTTCTAAGGGTGGTTCTTTTCTCTTAACCCCTCTCCAATTAGGAAAGTAGGCGAATAGGAAGCAGAAGCAGGTGGAGAAATGGCACCAAACATGAAAAGGGTGAAGACCATTAAAAAAAAAATCAACACTCATTTCATAAACAGCATTTTTTTAAAAGACGCCATTAAAAAAAGTCAGAAAAACTCAACCCATCTGGGACCAACTATTTTTACCAACTTTATTGATGTACTGGGGATGTGCATGTATCAACCCTTTGTAAAATGTATAGCCCAGAGTAAATTGCTTCTTACCTCCATCATTCAAGGGTCAAACACAGATAATGCTTATAAATAAAACACGAAATGTAGATGTAATTAGCCACTAACATCACGTAACACAAGATGCTGCTTTTCTTACGTGCACACAAAGGGAAGGAAGGAATAAGAAAAAGAGAAATGGAAGAAGTTGTGGGAAAGGTGACTCTCCCATAAAAGAAAACACCACCATGTTTAAGTCAGGGCAATTTCAGAATAAATATTGTCCATATTTGTCAGACAATGTTGCATATTTTTTGCTCAGATATTTTTGGACAGCAAACACTGGACTGTATAATAGTATAAAGGCAGAACTATTATTCATTGTTAGTTTACTTTAAAATAATACAGCATTATTAGATCAGCTGTATTATTCAGCAGCTAGCTATAACAATTATGAAAAACTAGCATAATGTATTCCTTCAAAATATAAGTGTGTGTATATATGTGAGCATGTATAATTATATATACCAGTATTATATATATGTGTGTGTGTTCTGCTGATTCATATCGGCATTTAAAAAAATATGTTCACTTTCCCTGCACCTTTTATCCCTGTTTTTATCACAATGTTTCTTTTAAACCTGTTTCCCAGATATGACCTTTATTTTTCATATCATCAAGTCAGCAGAACTTCCTTATCTCCAATTATATCAGATATCACCATGAAAGAAAATGATGATTTAACACATGCATGCAGGAAGAGCTGCTCTTCCATATTAATAACAGCATCCTCTCTGATTTTCGTTTAGATATGTCCTTTTCCTCTTCTAGTATTTCTGAGGGCAATGAACACCTTTTTCCTAGATCCTCAAAAACAGCAGCAGCAAGAAATAACAGAATATGTTATATTCTGAGAATTAGAAAAACAAGGACTTCAACCTTTTATTATTATATGATTGATTAAATTTATTTGCCTGAACCAAGCTGAGTTGCTGCTGAAACACCTTAATCTTTTTCTGCAGATGCCAAATAATAATAAAAAAGACAAATAAAGTGAGCACCATGAATATAATAAGAATGTGTAGATTATTTAGAATATCAGGATATGCTTCAACACTAAATAAGAAAAATCAAGAGCCAAGTTACAATTAGGTTTTCAGTGTGATTATATATAATACCAGGCTATCCCTTTTATACTGAGAAATCTTAAAGCCTTAATAATAAATAACTCCTGAGTCTTTGTTATTGAACACTGACACGTTGAGTAGACTACAGTACTTCAATTGTTGCTGATTCGTATCCCACCAGGAACCAACTGTAACCAGCATCTTGCTCAGCAATAATGGAATCATAATATTAATATAATTACAATTAGTAACGTACAATATAGCATGCACAAGTAGGCAATAATTATGGCAGTCATTGAATTGTCTATCTATTCTGAAATTATAGAATTTCTTTTCCCTGTGGGGTCCTTGCAGAAACCCTTTTCAAAACTATTTAGGAGCTCTCATAAAACATGTCTTGCCCATTCAAAAAAATGGTGGTCAAGGGCAATCATAAAACATCCATCCGTCAAGACTATGAGATGGTTCTTAGATAACTCCCATTTCAGAAACCTTTGGGGGTTTTTTCTGTGCAAGGGAGCACCCCTTGAAACTAACCAGTAGTTGACATGAAATTAAAAAGAAAAATCTAAGAATTCACAACTATAAGTCAAGATGCATGTGTGGAAATAAAAATGGCTGGCCTGTTTGCAATCTTCTCTTTTTTTAAAAAAAAAGTATCTACTTTTTAAAAATTATCATACAGGATAATATGCACCACAAAAAGTATCCATGGGCACAATTTTGGGGATCAGGCATACAGGAAGAATCTTATGAAGATACTGAAGGAGTTTGGTAGGGCAGGCGTGTGCAATTGTGGCTCTTTTAGGACCTGTGGACTTCAAATCCCAGAATCCGTGGGCAAGACAACCTAAATAAAATGGAGAAAACATTGTGAGGTGTAAGTTTAAGGAACCCTTATACTTTAAAATGTTTCCTCCATTTTATTTAGGTTGCCTTGCCCAGAGATTCTGGCATTTGAAGTCCACAAGTGATAAAAGAGCCACAATTGCCCAAACCTGGGGTAGTGTAATCTATCACATGATTTACAACAAAGTAAACAAATTACCATCTGAAGTACTGGGCTGCAAAGTTTGACATATTTTTCTGTTTGTTGTAGTTTAGTGTAGGATGAAAACAGCCTGAAAAATCTGGTGTCACGGACTATGACACTGATGTCACTAATCATGCCCTATATGACTTCTGAGAGGGATGGAGGGAAGAAGCATTTCCCGCCACATAGATCAGTGTTTTGGTCTTGAGGGAACAAGATAAATGTAAGTAAGGTGAGCTGCAGTGAATATTAATGCTGATTTTAGTTTTTAGTTTTGTTAATTAAAGGGGCCTAAAAGCACCTGTAACAAATAAATAAGTAAATGAACTGAAAATCTGTCTCTGCTAGCTGCAGAAAGGTGATATGCTAATCCTGTCCCCTAGGATCCTGCTACTGTGACAAGCTCACCATCTTCATAATCCAAGCTGAAATTGGCCTGTGTGAAAAAGAGTTTGTTCCCTTTCCACTATTCAGCATTTCCTGATGGATTTCTCCCTGCCATTAAGGGTGATACAGTTCTCTCTATATGGCTGTCAAGAGTCTCCCTCAGGCACTCTGTGTTCCACCAAGTGGAACATTCCCTTGAATCTTCTTCAAGCTAAGGATGCCAGCTGCAGGATCAAAGCCTGACAAGACTTTGGAATAGAGTTGTGGTTCAGGCATTTTACAGAATTTGTATAGCTAAGAGGGCTAGAATCACACTGATTACATGTAGGCTTCTATAACATGTGGGGGTATTTTAGCCACTTCAGTCCTTCTATATATAGTACCCACAAACTCTCAAGACTTTCTCTCTGAATCGTCTTTCTATAATATCAGATTTGCATTATTTAATAAACATTTGTTTATTAGATATGAAATCAGAGGTTTCCTGATCTTCCTCTGAAGTCATTTTATTATTTATTAATTTATTATGCAAATATGCAGATGACATCCAAATCTGCTGGTGAAGGGGGAGCAGTTCCTGGTCTATGAAAAGGAAGGGCTAGACCGGGGTGGGCAATTGTGGCTCTTTTATGACTTGTGGACTTCAAATTCCAGAATCCCTAGACAAGGCAATCTAAATAAAATGGAGGAAATGTTTTGAAGTGTAAGTGTAAGGGTTAAGCCAGGGGTGGGTAACTATGGCTCTTTTATGACTTGTGGACTTCAAATCCAAAAATCCCTGAGCAAGGCAACCTAAATAAAATGGAGAAAACATTGTGAGGTGTAAGTGAAAGGAACCCTTACACTTCAAAAATGTTTCCTCCATTTTATTTACTTTGCCTTGCCCAGGGATTCTGGGATTTGAAGTCCACAAGTCATAAAAGAGCCACAATTGCCCACCCCTGGGCTAGACCAGTGGTGGCGAACCCTTTACTTACCAAGTGCCAAAAAGTACATACTTTGCGCGTGTCATCTGCACTTGTGTGCAGTTCCTCCACATGTGCTGCATGTGCAACTACACCGTCTGTGTATGCATGCAGCTTTTGCATGTGCAATGCATGTGCGCTGCATGCTGGCAGTCATGCATACATGAGCAATCATGTGCATGCACAGGAGGGTGCCAAAGACCAGCTGGATTTCTTGCTGCAATTGCGCACATGTACAGCGGATGCCCAAAGAGCAGCTGGGTCTCTGCAATCATGCATGCATGCATGTGCAATTGCATGCACATGCTCATCTGGAGTTAAATTGGCTGACAGCTTATGTGCCTAGCATGATGGCTCTGTGTGCCACCTGTGGCACACATGCCATAGGTTCGCCATCATGGGGCTAGACCATTCTTTGGATCTGAGAAACTCATGGTTCCACAAAGGGGCTAAACATATACATTTAAGGATTTCTGCTATACAGGGGTTAAACAGGAATGTTCAAACTCTTGTGCATCCCAGAGCGCACCCATATATTTTCTGCAAAACTATTGTTGTACAAATTGGAGTATTTCCAGATTCAGCCTCTGGTAAGTTGGATCCAATTCTCACAAACGAAGCTTCTTCAAAAGATCTTCATGATTCCTCATATTGTCCAACAACTTCTGGAGTCCCTGTCAGGTCTTATCCAAGACAAAAAAAAATCACAGGCCCAGCAACAGTATTTTACAGACTGGCCCAGTCTTGCAGAGAATACTTGTGTACGCCTGATGCAAAATTCCACTTTTTGTGCTTAACCTCAAATATTTGGAAGGCTATTAATTTTAACCCCACCCCAGATCCCACCCAATTAACCTCAAGGCTCAAGAAGAGCTGAGGTTGTCACCTCATTCCTGAAGCTACTTGTAAGGAGCAACAGTTTGTTATTTCCAGCTGCTCTTAAAAGTGAAGCACAAGGCCATTTAAAAAGGAAAACAAAAGGAGCAATGAGACAATGTTTTTGAGAATAGGAAAGAGTAGCTTAGAGGAAATGTCTTTAAATAAATGTTTTGTGAGAGTTAAAGTAAGCAAACTTGGTTAGGAGGAGACCCTCTCTCAGGAAGGGTGGGAGAGGAATTTGGGAATTGAAGGAGGAAAGGGACTGGTCTGCTTCAGAAAAATTCCAAAGCTTAGGAGAAGCTTCCTATTAAGTATTTTCCTGCTAAGTATGCTACTGTACAATATAGCCTTTCACATACAGAGTACCTATTCTGAAAAGTGGGTTGTCTACTTAGTTCTCACACAGTCACAGGAAACCATAACAAGGTTGTTTCATTTTTCTCTTTGCATTGGTAGCAGGACATCCATTGCGCAAAGCCAAAAACAGCATTTAAAGTTGGTGGGGTGCTGGGTGTTTTTTTGTTTGTTTGTTTGTTTTCACCTTAATATTTGACTCTAAGAAAGTTGTGCCATCCTTTTTGGTTCAATTTTCCCTTTTTCTAACATTAGTGATTAACCCTCTCTAAAAATATGCATACAGTATTCTAAAATATTTGCTGTATTCTACTGCCCACTTGAGCAAGATAATTTTGGGAAGCAGCTGTTTTTTCTAGGAAAATTATCTTTGAACTGAAGAAATGTTCACAAAAGCAGACTGGGGCACTGGGAATTGCATTTACTATTATTGTTTTTAATGCAAAAAGTAGTCTGTCGGTTTTTGTTTAATCTTTAAATGGTCCCATTTCTGAACTTTGAGCTCAGAGGCTTCTTCGAGAAGCTTCTTCAAATAATCGTGTGAAATATGATACTGTTTCATTACATGGTCAATCCAAGGATGACTGGAAAGAATAGAGTCTTTCTCCTGTTCAATAAAATGCTTAACATATTAGGATGAAGAACAAATTCTCCAAAATTAGAATTAGTGCCAAAATTTCAGAGCAATGTGTTGTTCTTATAGTTTTTTTTTTTTAAAAGTTGTTGTAATACATATGTATTGAATTCAGCAGGAACCTTGTTAGAAGATAAAGTGCTGAGCATATGTAGAATGCTAAAAGCATCATTGGTCGTTAATGAGTAACATGTTTGATTAAAAAAAAAAGCCTTCATAATATTGTGATCTTGAATGCAGAATAAAAGCTTAGCCAAGTTATCAGTGAATGCTAGCAAACATTCATTATGTTTGAATGAAAAGTTATGTTTATTAATTAAAATATGAGATAAAAAAAGTCTTCTGTCTAAAATACATTTTTTGGAGTGGGTTGCAGAGGAAAGAAAGAGAGGGAGACAGGAAGGCTCCCTTTGCCTCATAAGCCAGAGGTCTGTGTAATTAACATTAGGCCATGTGAGAAATAGAGAAGGGCAGTATGTGAAGACCCTTCCCCTTATCTATCTCTTGCCATTTGCTCTAGAGATCAAAACAGTTCATCTGTGTGACAACCCCCAATAGGAAATGTCGACCCTACATCCCAAAGGTAATAGACTTTCTGGTTTTCTTTGAAGACCAGAGCTGAAGAAAATTCTTGGATAAGAAGTGAAACATCTTCAAAGAAGAAAGTGCAGCTGTCTCTTGAAAAAGCCACTTTGGAACAACCATGTCCTGGATGACTGAGAATCTCCAATAATATTTTTTCTGTACTCTGCAGGCTATTGGTTGCTTATGTTTTAATTGAATCCAAAAGAAAAATGTCCATTGGTTCCTCCACTCCAGTCTCTCCCCCGCAAGAAATAATGCTACCATGACATCTTATCCCTCAGTGTTTATTTTCCTCACAGAAACTGAGAGGAATGATTCACTGAAATGTTCTACCCCCAAGTTTGTTGCAGAAATTTAAAATATTATTTGGGTCCAGTAATATTTATAATGCTTTGGGGATGCATTTTAATAGTGACAGAAAAAAATTTGATTGGAGTGGCATAGTTCAATTGAATGGGGATTCAATGTCGTTTTTGCATAATTGTAATATAATGCTACAAATGGAGATAATTTATTTTGATAAAGCAAGGGGGAAACTATTTTTTTTAATCTGAATGTTTCCAGATAGCAAAGAAAAATCTCTGTTAGAACCAGCTGTAAATTGGTGAGATCTGCAAAACGGAATCCTCCATTATTGCAAATAATTTGCTGGAATTGACAGGTCCACTAAACAGCTTTGCTTTATATAACCATGAAACACTTGGGAGTATTTTCAGAAAAAAAACACCTTTTGTCTGATCTCATTGCAAAAATCATTGTTTATGAACAAAGACTTTGATAAGCCTGAAATATTTTGCAATATAACATTTTGACAGTGAACTGTTCAGCTACTGTGCAAGATGCAGAAAAAGAAATGAACAATTTGAAGAAAATAACACCTTGCCAATGTTATGCATAGGTGTATCTCTATTATGCAGTATATTGTAGATCTCTATTATGTGGCACAGAACCCATTGTGGGGAAAAAAAATAAAGTTAATATTAACATATTGTAGAAACTAATCTTCCCTAGTCATTGGGGGGAAAAATGAAACTGAATAGGGTTTAGATATTTCTGCAAGACAATTTATCCAAAACATAAATTCCACATATCTGTGGAGATACTCAATTGATTTGGAGGTCAATTGATTTGTCCCAAAGGTGCTTCTCAAAAGGCAACTAGACTTTCTTGGGTTTTTTCCTTGAAAACATTTTGCCTCTCATCCAAGAAGCTTCTTCAGCTGAAGAACTGTAAAAGTTCCTTGGATGAGAAGTGAAATATTTTCAAGGAAAAAAGAATCAAGGAAGTCCATCTGCTTTTTGAAAAACACCTTTGGGATAAACTTTAAATCAGCCAAATCTAATGAAAGATAAAAAGGTTTGGAATGACTGTCACAGCCCTCAGACCTAAATATTATCTGTGGGGAGGCCTCAAATATTCAGTATAATGCAAGGGGACTAAACAATACTTCCGAACTAGAAGAGATCTGCAAGGAACAGTAGGGAGCATTTCAAAAGTAGAAACTTAACTGGTCATTAGAAATGTTTGGAAGTTATTATTTGTGCCAAATGAGGTGAAATGACTGAATGGGTAATCCAAATTTCTGTGTCTGCCATATTCATTGTTTTCTTTTGGGGGCCGCAGTGGATCACATGCTAAAACATTGGGCTTGCACACTGCTGAGGTCAACAGCTTAGCAGTTCGATTCCCATGTGTGAATAAACCATGTGGGGACAAGAAAGGAGCCTCCTCCATTTGCCTACTGGTACTCAGGTGTCCTGCGGGTAAAGATAATACTGCCTGAAAAAATCCTTTCATAGAGGCAGCCAGCCACCTCAGTGATCTCTGGGCTAACATGTGCCATATATTAATAAATAAATAAACTGTTTTCTTATTTTGTAAACAATTGCACATTTCAACTGTTTTAAGATATTTTGGAGAAATTGTAGAAAAATGGCAAAGCACAGATCGAGTTCCTGCTAGCATGGCGAAGAAAAGCTTTCTGGAAACTTGCTTAGAAATTACCCCTTTCTGACAACAAGAAAGGGGAGGAAAATGAAGCAAAGCAAAACAAAAAAAAAATACCCAGCTCAATCAGCAACTATTTATCCCCCTAAGGGATAAAAATATTCTGGCATTACTGAGCTGGAAATCATAGTTCTAATAAAGTAGAAATTATTCCTCTGGGTGAGTCAGGCAGCTGCGTCATTATCGGACTGAGGACAAATCCTCAGAGAGGCCATTATGCCATCAGCTGAGCAATTAGAAGGGCTTTGACTGTACATGTAGTAATCACCATGCTTAACTGGGTTTTGGTCAGCTTGTTAGCTGTCCAATGATCAATGGCTCTCTTAACAAATGCCTGCCACTTACTTTTATTTCGGGTATCATTTTAGTTTCTCAGTTCCTATCTTAGGCCCTGAAGGGGTGCACAACCTTCCCCATTTAACTGGTTAGGGTCTTTCTAGAGTTCCTATGGGTGGCCAGTAAATCAAACTATTTGGGCCTGTGTAATACATCTGGGAAAAGCTGGAATATTTCAGGCTGGAGTACAGGAATTAGGGCTTGTTAGTTTGTTGGCTTAAATTCTAGTAACGCTACTATAGGAATTATACTATTGGTTCCCAAACCTTTGGACACCAGTTCCATAGAGAGAGGTTTTTCTATGGGCCAGAGGGGGCATGGTTTCATGTGCATCCTGCATCCTGCATCCTGCGGATGGAGCTTTGCTTGCTTGCGTGGCCTGACTTCTGGCATGCTTCAGAACAGTGCTGGTCCACATACTGGGGGTTGGGGACCTCTGGTTTACAATATTCTGCTCTTATAATTTTTTCCCTGCTATGAATTTGGTAGCACATGCATGCTTGTGGGAAGCAGAAAAAAATGGGGCTTATCGTCAAATGTGATCCTAGCCCACTGTAAACTTGCAGCAGTACTGGATTTTTCACCAATTTATTGGCAAAACACAATGTTATCAAAAAATGTTTCTGGAAAAAAATACTATGAGTAAAAGCTGCTGACAGTGGTCTAATTTGACCATTGCAGAAATCTCGCAGGGCAACTACTTCCAGAAATATATAAATTCAAGGCAGCATATAAAATGGCATACGTGGGAAGAAAACAAGGTATTGCACTAAGGTCTGAGACTTAGCAGGAAGTTTTACTGTCTTCTGGTGTTTGCAGTGGAAAGAAATAAATCAAAAAGATGGAGACATCCTGTCTTCTTTCTCCAACCATTTCTTCAACATTCTGATGTTAAACTAGTGGAAGTTCTTCCTGTGGCATATTGTGTTGCTATATTGGAATGCAAATGACAGATGTCAATATTTCAATAAACACATTTATGAAAGAAAAAAATGGTCCTATACTTCTTTAAGATGTAAGAGTTTTAAGAAAGAGGTTTGAAGTTCTTGGCTTTGAAGTTCTTAGCTACCACTTTCTTGGGTTTCAGCCATCTGGAAATTGGAAGTAAAGAAGATAGAACATAAAAAAGTCAGCCTGGTCTGGTCTATTGGTTAAGGCAACAGGATAGAAATCAGGAGATGGTGAGTTCTAGTCCCACTTTAGGAATGAAAGCTGGCTGAGTGACTTTGGCCCAGTCGCTCTTTTTCAGCCTGACTTGCCTCACAAGATTGTTGTTGTGGGGAAAATAGGAGAAGGAAAAAGAGTATTGTGTGTTCACTACCTTCAGTTATTTATAAAAATAATAAAGATGGGAAATAAATAAATAAATAAATAAATAGGAATAGGACTTAGACTGATATACCGCTTCACGGTGCTTTACAGTCCTCTCTAAGCGGTTTACAGAATCAGCATATTGCCCCCAACAATCTGGGTCCTCATTTTATTGACCTCGGAGAGATGGAAGGCTGAGTCAATCTTGAGCCAGTGAGGCTTGAACTGCTGAACTGCTGGCAGTCAGCAGTCAGCAAAATTAGTCTGTAATACTGCATTCTAACCATGGCTGTTCATAAATAAATAATGTTCTCTTCCATTTATCACTTGGTCAAACTCATCCTCCCTTAGTCAACTATAAATACGGTCAGTTTTATTTGCACAACTTATATCTTTAGCTGTGGCATCATTCTGCAGTATTTTTAATGTAAGTCCTACTGCATTTATTTTTCTATCAACTTTCCCTAACATGTTTTTTTTAATTTATGCATATGCCAATGCAAATGCTGAGCTTGAAACTTCAGTTCAAAATCTGAAAAAATGTGGAATGCAATGGACAGCTAACTGCAATTTGCATAATAACCCAGGAAGTGTAAATGAGGTGAAGTTTACTTAATCACAGAGCAAAGAAAATTATCTAACATACTTAGACTGAAAGCATATAGTTTCTTTATAGTGAGAATGTGAGGAGTGTGTTAAACATTAGCAGTGCTATTGAAATGTAGTCACCCTGTGAGTCTGTGATCTAATAATAGAAAGATGATATATACAAGATATACGATGCTCTGCTGTAAATTGTGACTCCCTTCCCCAATTTTTAAAGTAGTTAAATTAGTTTTTTAAACTAGTTAAATGACGATAGATTAAATTCATTTAAATATTGGGAGAGAATTGAGAACTAAAAGCAAAGAACAAAAACTGGTGTTGTATTAAGGCCATAATTAACCCAAGCTAATACAGTTTTTGCAGTCCAGTTAGTAAAAATATAAGATACATGAACCGGAACCCAAAACTAGAGTCTAGTTGTCTGTAGCGTGTGTGGTCAGCACCCTGTTTTCTCCTGGTATAGACTGTGCTCTGAAGTTATCTCTTACTGTTCTATCACATGTCCATGTTCGATTCTCGCCAGCTGGTTTGGTCTTCCCCTCCTGCCATTCAATATGGCAGCATTGCAGTAGCCTGCTCTTAGGAATTGTCCTATTTGGCTTGGCACAAGGCCGCTGCTGGTATGCAAGCAGAGAGGAAAAAGAGTTGCAAATTCTTTGCAGCTGTTCAAACAACCCACTCACCTTCTCCCCTTTCCATCCAAAGGGCCAGCTTACTCATGTAAAGCCAGCTGGCTGCTTGTTTTCCTTGAGTATCAATGGTGCAAACAGGGTGGGTTGTTTATCAGTTTCCTTTCCAATATTTTTATGTAAAACTTGGTTTTGGGAAGAGCAAAGTTCAAAAACAGCAAGAAAGCTGGGCTCTCTTTTAATAGGAATGTGAAGGGCTATCAAGCCAGATTAGATTCTTTTTTCAGAAGCCTACTAATTAGCAGGCTGATTAAATCTACAAGAGGCAAAGAGTGATGCTTTGCATAGCTAGAGGGAAAAAAATATATCCTTAGTTTTAAATCTAGAAAGCAACTACATAGTGTTCCTAATGCTGACCTGTGACTACTCCGAGAGCAAATATTCTCCCATCACTCTATCAACACTTTTGTTCAGATCTTGGTTTTAAAATTTGTACTGTGAAGGTGTACTCTTTGCTGCTGTAAATTGTGTCAAGAGCCCTAGAGCAGGAAAGCAACAAATGAGTTGTGAAAAGCAGAAAATGTCACTCCTGCAATTAGTCTTTTCTTTTTTCTTTTTACTAAAAATGAACACTTTGGAAACAAGAACCCATACATGCACCTGAGCTTTTGCCAATTTTGATTCTAAATATCAATGACTTCACGCCTGGAAACCCAATTACAGATCCTCCTGGTATACACTACACAAATTGAATTGTAGACCCAATCTACGGCTGGGACCATGCCAAATTATACTGTGGCTGTTTCAGCCATTATTATTTGTGCATCATGGTGTATGGCTTCCCACGTTACATGAGATCTATGGCTAGGTCACTTTATAAACTATTCAACTGTACCATAGGGTTTGGTCAAGGAATCTATTTAGCCAATTTATTTATTTATTATTTATTTATTTAATCAAATTTATATACCGCCCCCTCTCCCTAAAGACTCGGGGTGGTGAACAGCCGATTAAAAAGAATACAAAATACAAATACAATTTAAAAGTCAATTAAAATGATTAAATAAGGCTGAT
>JAEANM010009700.1:0-16216 GCA_017656035.1 Myanophis thanlyinensis
TCTATCTCTCTCTCTTTCTCTCTCTCTCTCTATCATACACATACACATTCTGATTCGCCAGTGGTCTTGCAGGCACTTCTTCTGCCTTTCTTTCTGCTGGATGCACCTGGTTCACTCAGGGAGATGCATAACCTCCTCTAACAGCAGCAGCAGAGAAAAACAGTCAGGTGGGGCCAGAGAGGAAGTTGCACATCTCCCTGAACAGCAGGTTGCATGCAGCACCAACAAGGGCTGGAAGAAGCACCTGGAGACCCAGCAAGGAATGAAGCAAGCTTCGCTCCTGCTCTGGAATGTGAATCTCCCCCCCTGCCCTTACCTTCTCAGGCCGGGCGAGGAGTGACTGGAAGAGAAGTGTGAGGGGCAGAGCAGTTGACAGGGAACCACAGCAGGGTAATGAAAGAGTCACGGGTTGCCGACATCCATTGCTTTCTCCCACCTGTGCCCTTGCCCCACTTTCCCCTCCAATAGCACCATTCCCTCATTCCAGTCAGCGAGGGATGTGCTACTCCCTGCATGTTGCACCACCTGCAAAGTTGCCCACCATGAGCTCTGGTCACAGGACTGGCCCATTGGTCATCCTGGAGAAGCTCCTCCACCCGGGTGTACTGCAGACCACCAAAATTTTCTCATGGACCAACAGTCATCTGCAGACCACCAGTTGGTGACCTCTGCCCTAGACCACATCTTTTAAGATGCTATCCCTCAGTCCAAAATATGTTATATGCAAGATACACACACATCATACGCTTGGTATAGAGCCAGTCAATCCATATAGAGAGTTCAAATGACAGTTGTTTTATCCTTATAAATTAATAGCCCTTGCTCATATATTGTACCTTCAAAATAGAAATAAGGGTATATTTGTTCAATAATGTATGTATTAGTTTCATTAACTGCTTAACAAGATCAGTTGCCCTGAACCTTTTTTAGATTAGATAATCTTCCAGCCAATGAACATTTCTGAACTATGAGAAAGGAAATCTTTCCACTATTCAAAAATTTTATTTGTCCTTGTAAGCTATTGATTAGATTGATCATACTTTTCACAAGTCTTTCTCGGATGATTTGTTCTCTCTAATTTCATCTAGTCCCTTGCTTTAGCACCAGTCTCCCCAAGGTTCACTTCTGTTACGTTTTTGCTTCTGAGATATTTGCTAAGTTACCCAATGACGTCATCAGTCTGTTTGAAAATGTTGCTCTTTATGAGCATCCTCATTAAAAGTCTAAGGTTCTTTTCTATGTCTGTGTTACCTGACCTTTCCCCTTACTTCTTTAGCCCAAAGTTTATGTGTGCATTTTTTTAGAAGTTCTCCTATTCAAGCAATGATAACGTAAAGTTAAAGTGTTTGCTTAACCAGAGAAAAGAGCTCTGACGTTAGAGAATATCAGTAGAAAGGCACAAAGCAAATCTCAGAAACAGAAAGACACATGTTAGCAAATGTCAAAATGCAGGTGTAGAAAATAGCATGTGATTAGAGATTTATTTCCTGACTCACAAAAGAAGCAAAGGCTTATAAGTCCATGTCAAGTGCAGAACACTTAAACAGAGATAACTTGAATGAAGAGAGTCCTCAGAAACCTTGGAAAAGGCAATTACAGTACAGATTTGGGAATCCCAATATTTCTATTTTCTTGCCATGGAACTTCATCTCTTGTTAATTAGTCTCTTGGTCATCATACCAATTTCTTCAACCATTCAAACAATTGTTCCACTAATTATTCCACCTGACAATCATGAAGGTAAGCTGAAGTTCTGTTGCCAAAATACTAATTTAGGGTCTTGTCTGTCTTTGTTACCTGCTTTGAAAAAAATGAATGTTTTGGTATCATAAAAAGTTTGAGTGCTGCCTTGTAACAAAGAGCAACATCAGACTGAATTTATAGAACAACATTGATTTAATATTGATCATTGTACAAAAAGGTTTATTTCCATACAAGTATAAAAGTGATTGCAATATTTTTCATTGATTAATGAAAAGTTGGCCATTCCTTACATATCAGAAGAGTATGGGGTATTTTATTTTATTTAGGTTTTTTTTTCCAGATTAGAATGAAAAAGCTGAGAAAAAGCTTCACTAATCAATAAAAACCAATCTTGAATTTTTATCTGCTTTTGATGTATAGAAAACCCATAAGTTAATTAATAAAACTTCAATGTTTCAAGGTAGCTAAACAAGTAAATGAAAGACCATTACACATGAAGACATATTATAGATTACAACAGATTACATTACATGTTCTTAATTTATGGCATTATCATTACAAATTGGTTAGATTCTTTTTAGGCATTTGATAAATTGGAATAAATTCTTTGAACAAAACTGTATTTACATATTAAAACTTGGATAATTCCATTATGTTTTTTCCATTCTAAGATTATGTGTTTACAAAGACAATATCATTATTATTTGATCAGATACTAAGACTTTGGAGAAAATATTAATGATTTCCTTTGCATTTCACAATTTCCCTAATATTAAGATTTTGAATTTATTTCAAAATGAGTATTTCTGCAATGATTTAAAATGACAGACCAATATGAGTTTGAGAAATAATGTTTGCCTTTAGAGTAAAAACGAGATTAGAAACAGATAACAATAATAATAATAATATAATTGGTCTGACATCTGTCTTACATGATGTTTAAGTAATATTTGAGTGCAGAAAGGCAAGAAATAAATCCAGCACATAAACAACTTGTCCTTGGGTACAAATTAGTTTGATATTTAATTAATTCATATATATTAGATAGTAGAGTGCACCATGCTTTGAAAAATTAGGAGACAGACAATACTGAAATTGAAATTAATTTTAAAATCTATTGTAACTTTAAGATCAAAGGCTAAATTGACAGTTTGAATACATTTAGAAAACAAAAGAGAAAAAAAAGATTTCCAATATATTAGTGTTTTGTTAAGCACTATGTCTATGCATTTGAAATTTAAATGTACAAAGCTGCACTAAGATCACAAAGGAAATCTGAGTTAAGCATTTGTGTATGTTTTAACAATCTTCATACCAATATAAAGGAAGTCCATATTTATTTAACAGTGAAGCAGAAACTGTATAACCACAGTGTGCTGACTTCTCTGAAGAACTGGAGGTAACCCTATTGCTGAGGAACTGGAGGCCTTTAGAAGAAGAATGCAACTCCTCATTATTTTTTTACATCCCACCAAAGTTTAGGGTTTGGGAGAAAGTCAAGGCAAGTGGACTAGGCAGATAAATATTTTAGCTTAGTTAAATTAGGTAAAAAGACATTCTGAGCACTAATACATTTCAAGGGATCGATACCTGTTACTGGAATGATATAATGAACTATTTTCACACTTTCTTCTATAGTAAAATTCAAAATGAGTCAAATCTTCCCCAGGAAAATGTACAAGACTTTCAGAATAAAGGATTTGTGCTATGTCACATCTCTTCAGTGAAATACTTGAGAAATGTTTAGGGAATGGCAGTGGTTGCTGTGAAATTAAAATTTTCTAAGAGGATTTCATGCAATTCAATAGATGGTTGATGTATGAATAAATAATGAGATAGATAGATAGACAGACAGACAGACAGATAATAAAGGTGGAGTATAAATAAAAAATGAAATTAATGTATGTAACACCAACAAGCAACAAGAAGACATGATGAAAATCCTTAATATCGTAATATAAGGAAAGACTTAGATATAATTTCACCTGGAAAACAGTCAGCATCCTAGACCAAGTCTGGAAATTGAGTCCTGGCAACTGGACATCTTTTCTTTTTTGGTTTAAAATGTTTCACTGCTTACCCAGGCAGCTTTTTCAGCTTAAAGAAATGATTTGGATTAGCATAGGAATGTTTCAAACAAAAAGAAAAGGGTACACTTGCTGATTCAACTCTACCTGGATGATTGAGAATCTTCATTGACATTCCAGCCAAGCTAAATCCAAAACTACCAAGTCATGCCTGGAAGCTTGGCATTCAGAAAGTCAGCCATTATGGAACATTCAAGAGACAATAAACAGCTAAAAAGGAAACAAAAAGATCAGAGCACCTTCTTGCCAGCAATCAAGCAGTGAATAATACTCTAGTCAGGGAATTACCAACTCAGACAAACAATCAAGCAATAAACAACCTAAGCAATGAACTACGGAGGAGAAAACAAGCCAGTGGTGGCGAACCTTTTACTTACCGAGTGCAAGAAAAATACATGCTTTGCATGTGCTATCCATACTTGCGTGCGGCTCCTCCATGTGCGCTGCATGTGCAACCGCACCATCTGCACCTGCATACAGATTTTGCACAAGGAATGCACACATGGTGTGCGCAGGCACTCACGCATACATGAGCAACCGCGTGTGCATGCGCAGGAGAGCTCTGAAGACCAGCTGGATTTCCTGCTGCAATCGCGTGCATGCACAGCAGACACCCGCAGACCAGCTGGGTCTCTGCAATTGTCCATGCATGCATAGGCAATCACATGTGCATGCTCAGCTGGAGGTAAGTTTGGCTGACAGCTTGTGTGCCCAGCAAGACGGGTCTGAGTGCCACCTGTTGTACCCGTGCCATAGGTTCGCCATCGTGGCCATAAGCCATTAGTATGAAACAGAGGGCAAATTCCACTCCCTTCTAGCACTGAAGTTGTTACTAGTTGGGTATGGAAACATCTGCAAGCAAACAGCCAAGCTCTGCGACCACCAAGTATTTTAAACAAAATAATGCCCTGGTAGAGAACAAGGAACAGAATTATGGTATAGAATAAAAATTAATGTATTCTGAACATTTTTGCAGTTCTTCTGAAGTAGCACCTGTGCTATGCCATAGATGCTGATCCATAACATAAATTTTCTACTTTTAACTCATTTTCTCTTTTGCCTTTCAGTTCATGTAAAAATATTTGGAAAGACAATCAAAAGGGTAAGAAACTGCCACCATTCTAAAAACATAAACGCCATTTCTCCTCTTCATTCTAACATTGCAAAAAAGGCCATTTTTCCTAGGGATATAATTACAAATTAGTTTATCAAAACAGATCTTTCTGTGAGGACCTTTACACAATAAGTGTGCAGTTCTGATAATTTTAACTTTTTAACTTGAAACAAAAAATTAACAAAGAAGGTGTATATGGGACTAATCTTTCTCTCAATGCTGCTAAACAGACTGCAGCTCCAGACATCGTGGTTCATAAATGAAGGAATATCAATACACATTCTCAAAATTGCTATTTCATGAACAGCTTTATAAATTCTTTTGGGATTAATCCATCTAATTCTTTCTTTTTTTACATTCTGGGTAGGATGTGTTGACTAAAGGGCAGACTGGTCCACACTTTTCTCAACATGACGGTATTGTGGAATCAAGCAAGGGTTTCCTGAAAACTTATCCTTTAACTGGAAAGAACTTCCAAAAAGCAGTGCTCCAGCCTTCCAATAAATCAAAGAAAAGAGGTATATCTTTTGACAGAGACCAATGCCAGCTTGATAAATACAAAAAGGCTTGAATTAAAATTAAGAAATGCCGTCATCCTGTTGCATAGAGAGATCTTGATTCTGAAGTTTGTGATAAATTATAATTGATCTTGGGAATCATCTTTTTGGCGCAGCCATACTGCATTCAGCCACTGATTTCAGATTCCATGCTGAAAGTTTGTATCCCTGCCTGCACCATTGTAATATCAGTTAGACTGGTAGAATCTTACTAGTTTTCCCTTGATCAAAATAAACCAGAACTAGAAGAGAACATATGTTGTAAATATCATAGATCAATGCCATTTTTTCTCAAACTGCTACTAACCAGATACATTGGAACTAAATTTCCCAGATTTTTTGTAAGCATGGCTGAGTGGTGGGAATGCTAGTAAGTACAATTTTAGCGTATCTGAAAAGTTCCAGGTTGGAGAATGTCAGATGAAAGATATGAGGACCTATCCTGTGTAACATTTCAAGAAGCAGATAGAATATAATTTTTTATTGGCCAAGTGTGATTGGACACACAAGCAATTTGTCTTCGGTGCATATGCTCTCAGTGTACATTAAAGGAAATGGTACATTTGTCAGAAATCATAGGATACAACACTTAATGATAGTCATAGGTTACAATAAGCAGTCAAATCATACTAGGAAACAATAAGCAGTATAAATCATAAGGATACAAGCAACAAGTTATAGTCATAGTGGGGTGGGTGGGTGATGGAACAATGAGAATAACAGTAATGCAGACTTAATAAATAATTAGACAGTGTTGAGGGAATTATTTGTTTAGCAGAGTGATGGCATTCGGGAAAAGATGTTCTTATGTCTAGTTGTTCTTGTGTGCAGTGTCCTATAGCATCGTTTTGAGGGTAGGAGTTTAAACAATTTGTGTCCAGGATGTGAGTGGTCTGTAAATATTTTCCCAGCCTTCTTTTTGACTCGTGCAGTATACAGGTCCTCGATGGAAGGCAGGTTGATAGCAATTGTTGTTGTTTTTTTGCAGTTCTGATTATCCTCTGTAGTTTGTGTCTGTCTTGTTGGGTTGCAGAACCAAACCAGACAGTTATAGAGGTGCAGATGACTGACTCAATAATTCTTCTGTAGAATTGTATCAGCAGCTTCTTGGGCAGTTTAAGCTTTCTGAGTTGGCACAGAAAGAACATTCTTTGTTGCATTTTTTTTTTGATGACATTTCTGATGTTAGGTGTCCATTTTAGGATATGATAGAACCGTGTGATATGATAGATAGAACCTTGAAGGATTTGAAGGATTCTACTGTCGATATTGTGTTGTCTGGTATTATAAGAGGTGGTAGTATTGGAGAGATTCTCCTAAAGTCTATCATTTCTATGGTTTTGAATGTTTTCAGTTCCAGATTGTTCTGGTCACACCATGAGATTAATTGATCAATCTCCTGTCTTGTTTGGATTCATCATTGTCTCGAATGAGATCAATCACTATTGTATCATCTGCAAACTTCAGTACTTTAACAGATAGATCTCTTGAGGTGTAGTCATTGGTACATAGAGAAGTGGAGAGAGCACACAGCCTTGGGGAGGCCCTGTGCTAATTGTACAGGTATTTGATGTGATTTTGCTTAGCTTCACCTACTGCTTTCTGTCTGTTAGGAAGCTTATGATCCACTTACAGATGTGTTCAGGTACAGCTAGCTGGCTTAGTTTCATTAGAAGAATGTCTGGAATGATGGTGTTAAATACTGAATTAAAGTCTACAAAGAAGACCCTTGCATAGGTGTTGTGGGGCGTACTGCAGAGCCATGTTAACAGCATTATCTGTTGATCTATTTGCTCACTATGCAAATTACAAGAATCTAACAGCAGGTCTGTGATGGTTTTCAGGTGGGACAACACTAGCCTTTCAATGGTTTTCATAATTACAGATGTTAGAGCAACCAGTCTGTACTCATTAAATTCTTTGATGGAGGGCTTCTTTGACACTGGAATGATAGTAGAGCGTTTGAAGCAAGAAGGAACATGGCACATCTCTAGTGATTTATTGAAGATTTGAGTGAAGATGGGGGCCAGTTGGTCAGCACAGACTTTTTGTCTGGGCCTGGTGCTTTTCCTGGCTTTTGTCTGTGAAATAGATCTAGCACTGCCTTTTCTGTGATCACCAGAGATTGTGAGCCCAATGGGATGGAGTCAGTTGTAAGAGTTTTGGCTGTTGATGGTGGGTCTGAGATGGAGGTTGTGGAGATAGCTGTCTGTGGTTTCCTTTCAAACCTGCAGTAAAAGACATTCAGGTCATCTGGTAGTTGTTGATTTCTTGAGCAAAGGTGAACAAAATCTATATTAGAAAGAGGTTCACGTGAATCATACTTTAACTGGGCTTTTAAAGTGATTTTTTTTTCTATTCCAGCCTGTTTTTGGAAATACTGTGTGCAAAGCAAGTAATTGCTTGAAAGTGTCGACTCAGCAAACCATTCTGGTGATTACAGAATTGAAGCGTGACAATGAAATCTTTGGAATCTGAAGACTTCTTCCACAACAATATTAGTGCAAATAACAATTTGACCATATTTTGCTTTGTTCATATACATTTAAAACACATCTATTTAAGGCTTGTACTATTTTTTAAAAAATATAATAATAAAATAATTTTTATATGAACTATGGTATATCAATGGAATCTTGATAGGAATAAAGTGTTAAATCTTTCTTGGTGACAACTGTCAGATTACACAAGTGGCAAAACATAGATGTTCTTCAAATAATGCAAAAAAAACAACAACAACAAGCTCTCTAGGACCGAGGATATCCATAGAAGGTACTGGGAAATGTGTAGGATACCTAAGTAATTTGTATGTTGGAATGTTATTATTCATAGCACTTCTTTTGATTTGCAGCCTTTTAGATTCAACAGATCTATGTCCAAAACAGATCTGAATTATAGATATGGCCTATACACATATACCGGTATTTTTTTAGTTTTCTATTCATCCCAAATTCATGACTGGTAAATTTCATGCAGCTTAATTTGGAATTACTCAGAAAATTACTAGCCTCTCCCCTTTTTTCTGTACAGTTAGAACACTGAAATTTTAATGGCAATAGCAGCCTCAATGTTTGAGAGAGTTCAACTAGTTTGTAGTCTGCAAGTCTCTTTGCTGTCTAAAAAGCTAATATTGCAAAAGATATCAAAAACTTCAAGAAATACAGCTTTCAGTGTTGGTATAACATAATATCCTTGTACACATGGAACTTTGTGTGTCTGGAAAATAGATTTTTCAGGTGCTTGTGACTTAAATGACAGATGTACCTATTTACGGTATCATGGTCCATGAAATTTTGGTTGGAAAACCGTTATTGTGTGCTATGTGAGATACTTTCATTTACTGTATCTATAGTTACAACAGTTACACTAACACCTTTACTTTGCTAATACTATTTGGAAAATGCAATAATTAGTATATATTGCTGAATACTTTGAGTAGGACACTTTCAAGACAAAGTTAACTGTTGGTGGCATTAGGAAATCCATCAACCCTTGAGCATTGTTAAAATAACCAGCTTTGTTCAGGAATAAAAAGTATGCAAGGTAAGTATATAATGAGGAATATAAAACACAGGACATAAAAATCCACAAGCACCTTTCAAAGTCTTCTTTTAAAAAATCAGCTTTTACTTATAAATGGCTGTAAAGAGCTTGCAAAGTGACACGGTGCTGGTTTGGTACTTGATTAGCAGGACCATAGGAATTGGATAGCTACTTGTAACAGTAGTTTATTTTGAGCTGAATTTTATATGAACGTTTTATATTTTTACTAAAATTATTTCAATGATATTCTGATTCAATTGTTTTATCATTCTTATTTCTGATTATGAAATAAACTAATAAAAGATTATTTTCAGGAAGTGTAGCTTGTACAATCAGCTTCTTTTCTATAAGTCTAGTAAAAGCACAATGTCCTCATCACCATAAACCATGATTACACTTTTTGAAATGGTATTGAAGCTAATGGCTAATGCTTCCATTTAAATCAATCACATATATTTAATTGTAATAGTTTTGATACAAATGGTTTCCTAATTCTTCCCTTTCCCTAGACTTAGTAAGTACAAACTTAAAATACAGATCAACACATTTAAATCTTAATTTATATATTTTATATTCAACTATATAAGGTATATTAACTACAATATTAATATAGTTTGTATATGCTTCAACAGATTGAATTATTATTTATTAAATTTGTTTGCCAACCAACTCATCCTAAGAATATTTGTTTCCTGTGTAATATATCAAATGTAGCATTAATTTTGATTTGATTGCATATAGGGGAAGGAAAAATAATTTCATAATGTGCTAAATTAATCATGAGTGTAAAATAAGATGAGTCTAAAGTGCAAAAGTTGAAAATGTTATGCCAGTAGTAAAAAATGGAAACAAAATAAGACATTCTCAACTTTCATTTCTAAGGTACAATTTCTTGGTAATTCCTAGCTACCACAATATATTTAGCGAGTTCAGTTTTAATAACCTCTATGGATTTTAAAAAATATTTTTCCTATTGGATGTGAACCACCAAACCAACTATATGTGTAATGAAACTGGTTTATTTAAGTAACATATTTGAGAGGTACTACATTCACAGAATTAAAACAATGTTAATTGAAAGTGAATATATCTCTGACAAGTCCTTGACACAAGTATTATAGAGAATTCATAATAGGTTCTTTTTGCCTTTATGTCAAGTATTAAACCTTGCATAACATGTTCTATGTTCCAAATATGAAATTAAAGAGTGTCTTTTTCCTTAAAAGCCAGTTCAATTCATTTGAATTTTATATAAATTGCATTTGTTTTATTGTTCCATCTATCTTGAGAGAAAATGAAGTAATTTCTTTATAAGACTTCACTCAGACTCAATTTGGCAACATTTCTGAAACAAAACAGAGACTGTAACACATTTGAATGAGAACAGGAAGCTATACCTCCATTTAAAGGAGGTAAAGAGATTATGAGTTCAGTAATAAGGCGGCTGTCTTAATAACTTCCATTGCAGGCAAGAGGGATTTGGAGCTTTGGCATCTGCCTTGTAGGTCAATGAACTGTTAAATACTTGGAAGTTGATGCAGCAGTGCTTGGAATTCTATGACACATAATACAAAAAACAGCATTTACATCTGCAACCAGAAGGATGGATGGAAGGGTGGGATTCAACCAGTTTGCACCTATTCGCTAGAACCGGTTGTTAACTTTCTAAGCAGTTCAGAGAACTGCTGGTTCAGCTGGTCATTAAGGCAGAGAACCGGTAGTTAAATTATTTGAATCCCACCACTGGGTGGGTGGGTGGGTGGATAGATGTATTTACTTACTTACTTGCTCATATCTCCCCTTTATTATTTTTATTACTGAATTATTTTTACACTAAGACAGCAAACATATCCAGTACACCTTCCTCCTCCAATCCCAAATGTGCTTTTCAAAAGGCAACTTGACTTTGTTTTTTTCCTTGAATTGAAGAACCTTCTTGGATGAGACGCAAAATGTTTTCAGGGGGAAAAACCCAACGAAGTCCAATTGCCTTTTGAAAAGCACCTTTGGGACACCATGACCCGCATGCTTGAGAATCTCCATAGAAGTTTCCTCCTCCTATTTTTCCAACAACCCTGAGAGAGGAAGTCAATGGCCCAAGGCCACCCAGCTGGCTCTCATGGCTAGGGTGGAACTTGAATTCATGGTCTGTTTTCTAATCCAGTACCTTAACCACTAGACCACAGGAATAGCAAGAACTTGGCATTAATGTAGAAATTTCAGATGAAAAAGCTGAAATCCTCTAGGAATGGCAAGAGAAAATAATGGAATTGCACATATCAAAGGTGACAATGTTAAAAATTAAATATGTACCGGTATGTGTGTATGTATTAATTTACATTTAATTTTATGGTGCCAAAGTATTATATAAACATATCTGAAGTCTTTTAATTTTATTAGTTCTTATTAGATCTGGAAGCATAGCAAAGGTATATGGCTTCAGTTAAGTTCATTAAATTTTAGCTCTAATGTCTCATGTTTATGATGCAGGAAAATAATTACCAGAAGCCTAACACTTAATTATAATGTAATTGTCACTGTTCTTGAGAATGTTTTAGTTTATATGAAACTTAACATACAATACATATGTCCAGTTCATTTGTATATTCACAATTACACACACATATACAAACACACACACACATACACACAATCCCCTGCACACCATGCATTGTAATAAGTAGATTAATAAAATAATTTTTCCAGGAGAGTTCCCAATTTTTTAACCTTGCTGATGAATGGATGCTTTGCTTTTGATTCTTTAAAAAAAACCACATAGAAGAAATATAAGACACAGAAGGTTCTTGATTTATTTCATTCTTTTTGCAACATCCAGGTAGGCATGTTCTATTTCCCGATCTGCAGGGCATGTATTTATGAACTCATCCCTATCATATGCATTATTCAAATATCTCCAGATACCAGTCATTTCAGATGGAAATTCAAAATTTCTAAACTTCTTTGCCACAACCTTAAAAAAATGAAGAAATCATTATCAATAGAGTACTGTTCTTATATAATTAGTAGAAAACAAAAATATGGTGACAGAAAATTGTACAAACTGAACTTTAATGTAGCACTAAAAGGTATTTTACATCTTGCACTTTGAAAAACAGATTATCTGGAAACAATGGGACATTCACAGTTTTTGGTCGTTTTCATTAATTGTTTCATTTAAACTAAAGGGATAAAACAGACTCAAGTTAAAGTAAGGATTTTTAAAATATTAAATGTGAGGCAAATATGAGTTCAAATTATAATTTTGGGATACGGTTTATATGACAAATTGGAATAAATACTACATTAAAGCACACACAAACATAGTTTGAAGTATTCCATATGAAATAAATATAAAGGAGGAATTCTTGTTGCGTGCATTACTCATATTTACATAAAGAAAAAAACCCAAACCTTGATGATATGAAGCTTTGGCAACAGATTGCAATCTGCTAATGTGAGTTCATCACCATCTAGGAATTTCCTTGTGGAAACAGTGATGTCTTCAGTGCTATTGGCATCTATTTCTTCAGGCAAGGGGGTATTTAAGTAACTATTCAGTTTATTTAAAGCCTTAAGCAATGTTTTTTCTAAATCTAAAATAACAAAGGAGAATAATGGAATCCATTATTTGTTCATTGATAATTAAATAGCCAAAACAGCAGAAGCCATAAAGAGGAAAATAACAGTCTATATACTTTGAGGGAAAGATCTGATATGTGCTGTAATAGAAAGATGTTGAGAAAATAACTTGAAAAAATATTGCCCATCCCACTCAGCCCTCCACACATGTTCACTCCACAAGTGCAAAGCTGCCCATGTGGGAGAAAGGAGAAGGTATAATTTTCAGAACAACAGAGCCAAGCTCTTGCACTATGAATCTGACCTGAATACAGTGACAAATGGATCAAGTTTAATAGTAAAGAACAGAATAAAGGAGAAAAAGAATAGGTATATTCATGTAGTGAAATGGAAAATAAATGAGGTTGGGGTGGTATCTTAACATATAATAACCTAAAGGAAACAAGTAAACTACTAAACATGATGAAGCATGATCAGTAGCCACAAAACATTAGCTACCAATTAGAGAGGAAACTAAATGACTAAAAGCAGGGGGAAGACAAAAGCAAATAAAATAAATTACTATAAAGTGGTGTTTTTTGAAGCTGCTGTTGCATATGAAATCCTTGGCTAACTATAATGATAAGATAGCTTTGGGACAATTTTGCAACCAAGCACTTTTCTCTCCCAGGAGCTGTAACCAAGGTTGCATATTTCTGAAAGGCTGTAATCTAGGAGTAAGATAAATGGCTATAGAAAGGTGTCTTGAAGGGGGGGGGGGGCACTGAAAATTAACCCAAGGGTAGAACTTGTGAAAGAAATAACCTAAGGCGATGAAAATTATCTCACTACCTCCTGCATTCACCAAATCAGAACAAAAACACATCCTATCTGTTTTTAAGTCAATGACTCAAAAGATAAGCAAACAAAACATTCAGAAGCCACAGCCAATATTTAATCTCTTGCTAAAACAAAGGGAGGGGACCGCTCTTTATTAGTTTCGCATAAGTCTCTTTACATAGGCTATTGGGCATGCTGGAACACTTGCAAGACCATGTACAGAGTCAAGCTACCCAGATCAATCCCAACTGCATTTATCAATTTCTCTAGTTCTATGCAGTGGTGGGATTCAAATAATTTAACAACCGGTTCTCTGCCCTAATGACCAGCTGAACCAGCAGTTCTCCCAACTGTTTAGAAAGTTAACTGATTCTAGCGAATAGGTGTGAACTGGTTGAATCTCACTTCTGGTTCTATGTAAATAAGAATTTTGTTGTGGATGCTTGAAATCAAGGTACTGTTCTCTTGTAAGGGATCTGTAACTTGAATGCTACATTAGCATAAGTTTACGAAAAGAAACAAACCTGAAAGTTCTGCAAAATTTTTATTAATAGCAGATAGAATTATTGCTTTTTGGTCTTTGCAATTCTAGATTTCCTGCAGCTGAGTTAATAGAGACAGGTGCCAAACACGGATGACATGGAGTCTATGGAAACTGAAGCAATGCAAAGATTATAATACTTACGTTCATTGACATCTTCCCTTGCATTTTTTATGAATGCAGAAAATTTAGCAAACACATCATTTCCTGCAGAGTAAGATTCTGTATGGTTTGGTGCAAGTTTAGGATATCTGAAAAATTTTAACACATAAGAATTTAATGCCATTTAATTATTTTTCAGCATTTTATTTGAAACTGTGAAATAGAACCAAACTGTGCTAATCATATCCCTTACCTATCCATTAGCTATCTTTAATCTTTTTCAGTCCACAGTCATTTGATACCCAGTGATTTAAGAATATTCAACACTCATTCTATGTAACATCAAATACTTTACCTTGGTGGTACTAATTTTTCTTCTAGAAATTCTTCAATTTTATTTACATCTATTTTAACATCACCATCAAAAGTTATAAATGGAGGGTTTGTTCCTGGGGCTAATTTCTGTAAGTCTGCAGGTTTCCTATATAAAAAAGAAATATCTTGTTTCAGGAAAACAAAAACTGGACAACTGGACAAATTATTGCATTTTAATTCAGCTACCTGCCTTGGAATTTAAAATTGTGATTACCAATGTTGTATTTAAGTACATTTATTGGAAGTAAATCATATTTAGTTCAGACTAAGTAGACAAGTTTTTCTTGTTTGTGTGACAGTTTTAACTAAGCTAAGGTTGAGGGAGTTAGCAAAATCTATCAATTATGTCATTCAAGAAAATGCAAAAGGGTGAATAGCAAAACAAGTCTTCTATGTGGAAGTGGAAAGATGTTATCCTAGTATGGCTTTGGAAAATGATGTCTTCTCTTAGCATTCTGACCAACATAAAGAAAGGGATAGATTGACTAATCTTCTCTCTGACACTTAGATGTCAGGTAGCGACTCTGAACAATCCACTCTATATTTTTCATTATTTTCTGGAAAACGTTGGGGGAAAGAAATAGGAAAACATGGTTTGCCCTCTCTTCAGGGCAGCTGGGAAAATTACAAAAAATGTGACTTTCTCTTTTCATTGAAATATCTAGGAACCAAGAACTGACAGTATTCAGAAATAATCAACTGGTTGGGAAAGTGACTAACACAATGTCAATCCTCATGTCAGTTCCTGACACAGCAACAAATCAGACATTATATGAGGAAAGCCATATTAGTCTATGATGGCAAAAAAAAATCAGAAATTTGGTAGCACTTTTTTCAATTGACACATTTTCTCAAAAGGCATAAGCATATTGATCTAGATTTCCTTCATCAGACACATAGAAAGGCTATTCAGATATAGTATTTAATTAAGGGTGAGGCAGAGAGTGGGGAAGAAGAGTTGTTATGCAGTTAAAAGTTAAATGTGAAACAGATTACCAACATTTTATCAATTAAAAACTGCATTGTGTTAATAAACTATTTTATTTCTTGAGATTTTCTGAAATTGCCTGAAATTTTAACCATTTCTCATTCAATGGTGCTGCTGAAGTCCTGCTTTTCCAAAACAGTCACTTAAAGGTCTGTCATACAGTACTAAAGGAAGTTAAAATGCTTTCATAATAGTCAGTATTTTTTTTTCGCCACACAGACAAGCATGGCTAGGAATTAAATCTTTATTGTAATTCTGGAATGCCAGCCAAAACAGACATTTGATACTCTCCGAACAGACCCTAACCCTAACTGTATAAAAATTGTATTATACCTAAAACATGCAATTATTTCATGACAGTGAAGGAACTAATAAGTCACTTGGATTTAGTAAAAATTTACAAATACCTCTCTGAGTAATTAAAAATATAAATTCTGGGCCTGGAAGGTTTTAAAAGATTTAATATTAAAAATAAATAATTGGGGGGGGGGGGGAAGTATTATAACTCACCGTTTCAAATCCACAGTGGTAACATTAAAAATAACACCCTTTAGCCAGAGAATCATGAAGAGACGTTGAGAAAATGGGCAGTTTCCAATACTTTCCCCATCACTGCCAGCCTACGGTAAGAATGAAAATTAATTAAACTACTAGCATTAATTTAATATGCTCAATCATTACTGCATGATGCACACAAGTCTCCCATAGCTCCCATACCATTACTGACCTGCGAGCTTTCTGACGTGCGTTAAAAACTCACTTTTTCCAGCTAGCCAGCCTGGCCTGACACCTCGGGGTATTTTAATC